>PVJA010013230.1:0-21851 GCA_004027025.1 Myocastor coypus | reverse complement strand
CATCAGGGCTGAACAGTGAGCAATCTCATGTGGACTGCTCGCTTTGTTCTTTGTGATGATGTAGGGAGGTTGGCCGAGAAATAGTTATCAGCGAATTCCTCTTCTGTATAGATATCCAGATTAGGAACTATTAGAACTGGAGTGTATTGAAGACCTCACAGAAGGCAGGGGTAGACTGAGGAGCCACATAGGGAGAGTTGTGTCATGTGACACATTGAATTAATTCCAACTATGAGGGATACTGTGATTCTTACAATAGCAATTACAATCTATGCATCATTGAACCTGACCTTGGAAGTTAATGCCTGGATTACAAACTATTGGTATTTAGCATATGCAATTATTTTTACAAAGACTGTCCTGTCTTGTATGTCCCACACAGCTCATTTTCTCAGAGTGGGGATTGGAGGAACCTAGATCTGGGTTGTGTGATACTGGGATTGTCAGTGTGTGGTGCTAGATGAATTCATTAATTGGTTTATCACAGTTCTGAGTGTGGATCATAGGATGTCCCACTCTGAACATGACCCAAAATGCTCGTAGCTTGGGTGAAATAAAAGGGGAAGGAAGGCCAGCTGCTGGCTGTCTCCCACCTGCCATGCTATGGACTGCTTCTCCTCTGCTGTTCTCAGAATTCTGCCCTGCCTTGCTGGCAGCTGATGATTAACTGAAATATCTACCAATTGTGGGTTACTTTTCACATTATATAATTTCTCAGCAATGAGAGAAGTAACTAAGACGAAGACTAAATGAAGTTAAACTTTCAAGAAAATGTTTATTTTAACATTTAACATACAATTTATAATTGAATTGCTGACACCCATGTGATATTTTTATTTTTATGAGTATACAAATGCATATAAGATTTAATACGAAAGACCTTGTCTGATTTTGTGCTTTACTGCAACAATATATAGTTTAATTTATCAAAAAACTGAAAGTATTCAGTGCTGATATGCTTGTTTTAAAGCCTACAAACCAATTGTGAGATATTTATCAAAATCATTTCATATCAAGAAAAAGAATAATAATTTATTATATTTTACTCTGCTATAGCAACTTGATTTCTTTTTGGACCAAAGAGAAACATAAATCTGTCATTTCTCAGCTGAATTTACTTTCTTCTGTATTTTATCCAACTTGTGGGATTGTTATGAATCAACAGAAAATTCAAGAGAGGTGTTAGAAACGGATGAGGGCCTCTCATTAGTGGTGCTTATACATAACTAATGGCATGTCTTTATTTTTTTATGAAGCCAGTGTCTTTCCTGAACATTGATGCTGTTTAGAAAGTTCAAGATTCTCCATACTTATTCAGGATTATTTTTTCTTCAGTCCATAAAAATCTTCAGATTTTAGTTAAATTGTAAGGCGTTATCATTAAGAAAAGGAACTACATGACATTTGCAACTATATAAAATAAAAATTTAAAGATTCCAAGCCAAATGCTAGGGGGCTTGTGAGTTAGCTCAGTAGTTTAAGTGCCTGAGCCAGGCCAAAAAAAAAAAAAAAAAAAGAAAAAGAAAAATAAAATAAAAAAAAATATTTCTCAATGTTCACACTGGGTGTGGTGGCATGCACCTGTAATCCCAGCACTATGGAGGCTATAAACAGGTAGATCACTTCACTACAAGTCTGATCTAGTAGTGATACCCTGAACACTCCGTAAACTGTTAAAAAAAAAAAAGCTAGCAAAACCATCACCAACTGGGGCCTTAAAAACAATCAAACACCTGAGTGAGAATAGAGACCCTAGAATTAAATCAGTGTTATAATGTGTAATTGATATTGGAAAAAAAGTCCTCAAAACCACCCAAATAAAAAATAATAGTAGCTTCAAAAAGTAGTGCTGCCTGCATATCTACAAGCATAACATTGAAATCTGACCCTTACTTCGCTCTAGATATAAACTCATCTCACAGTTGGTGAAAGTCTGTTGAGGTGACTCATGCCTGGAATACGATGAAGCAGGACTTCTGTTAATTAGGGAGAAATCTGGGCTATGAAGCATGGTTAAGGGTAGCCTGAACTGCACAGCAAAACCCTATTTCAAAAAGACAAGAGTGTGAAAACCTAAAATGTAATGCCTGAAACCCTAAATCTACTGATATCAAAGTGTATGGGGAAAGCGTTATGCACTGGTATGAGAAATAATATTTTGTTTAATTCAACAAAAGGACAGTTAACAAAATTAAAAATAGATGTATATGACTAATTTTTTTTTTATGTTTAGTACAGGGTCTACAGGGTCTCACTACATAGATCGGACCCGTAATGACTCTCCCAAGTGCTGGGATTACAGGCACACGCTACCACGCCCAGTCTCCGTCCCCATCTCGATGTTGTACTTTGCCTAAGCAGGTGCTTTATTCAGCTGAACTGTTTGGCCAGCCCTTAAAAAGGGAAAATAATCATCTGCATGAAAAGACAATCCAGGTAATGAGAAAATATTTAGTGTAAAGCATACATTTAATGATATAAATCTTAAAAATATACTGTATTGGTCAGGGTTTTACTTAGAGGAACAGAATAGATATAAGGAATGGATATTAACACCAAATATACAATCTATAAGAAATTGTAAGATTGGCTTACAATAGCCACAGAGTCAGATGAGGAAGCACGCACAGGGTGTCTGCACGCTCCGGACTGAAGAATTCAGTCCCAAGGCCCAGACTTCACTGCAGCACTCCTTGTAAGTCTCTGTCAGCTTAAGGGTCCGTAATGGAAGACTGAAGTCTCTGTAGATGGAGGCTGAAGAGTCTGCGACGGATGGCGAGAGATCTAAGCTGAAGGCCGAAGAGTCTGTGCTACAAGGCAGACGATGAAGTCCAGTCTGAATGTGAAGACCGAAGCTTCTCCGATGAAGTGAGTGTTGACTCCTCCTTCAGCCCTTTAAAAAGTCTTTTTGTGCTCAGTCATTCTCACGTGGGCTCATTGCGCCCTAGGGTGGAACCAATCATACCCCAGGGTGGGCCCTTGATCCCGTTCTAGGGAGAAATCCAATCATATCCTTGGCAGGCCCTGGTGATACTCCAGGGAAGAACCAATTGTACCCCAGGGCGGGGCTCCCATCAACAGGGGACCGGGCTGCTGAGTCATTCAGCCAAGCTGACACATTGTATCAACCACTACAAATACACAGAACTCAACTCTAGAAGAAGAGTATCAAATGAACAAATAAAAATAGGAGCAAAGGACCCTGAAAAAGCACTGATCCCTTTGATTTACCGTCCCTCAAATCAAATCAGTTACATAAACACAAAAATAGAGCAAGCACATGGCCTGTCAATGACATAGTGCATCATATATACATACAAGGATTTTGAGTGGCTATCTTGAGATATCTTCATAATAAACAAAAACTAGACAGTACAAAAATATATATTAGACCAAGGATATAGCTCAGCAGCACAGTGTCTGCCTGGCAAGTGCAGAGTCCTGAGTTCCATTCCAGGTAGAAAAAATGATGATACATTTACGAGTTGCTAAAAGTAGATTTTAGGTATTTGAATTATAAAAATATATGTATGTGAAGGACTCCATGTGCTAACTGGGTTTAGTAATCCTCAGTCTATGCATATTAAGTATAATTTTTATATGCCAAAACACTTGGAAGATTTAGTTTCCAATTATAATTTGGAGAAACGGTGAGTATTTGTAATTTAAGACTTTCTACTTTTGAATTAGTGAGTTGATTTACGGGCATAATAGGCAAAACTATTGTTATTGTGTCAATTAAAATAACTAAATCATGCCAAAGCTAAAAAAAAATCACCCATGCTAACATCGAGATAAAGTTTAAATTTTTTTGACTGGTTTTTGCTCATCAGAGCGAATGCTGAGGATTTACTCTGTATTACAGCAATGTGCTGTCTGTGACCATGGCACTAGAGTGGAAATTATGGAGCACATTAAATGAGAGAATACGTCCTTAACATTTCTGTCAAAAGTGAAAAAACCTATTTTTATTCGCATATTATTGACCAAAACAAATGCCAGAACCATATGCAGTTTCATTATGACTGAACTATACAAATGTAGTATATGTTAAATTTATAAAAGTATATGAAAAAATTGAATGTTCAGAGTTAATGCTTTTGTGACACTCCGAAGATGTTAACAAGACAATTTATATACTGAACGCCAAGGTGTGTTTCTGTGACTAATGAGAATTGCCATATTTTTTCTTTTTAAAATTTATTTTAAACAGGCTGGGCGTGGTGGCGCACATCTGTAATCCCAGCACTTGGGAGGCTGAGGCAAGAGGATCAGTGTGAGTTCGAGACCAGTCTGAGCTACAAAAGGGAGTTCAAGGCCAGCCTGAACTGCATAGCAAGACCCTGTCTCAAAAAGACAATAAATATATAAATAAATGAATAAATGAATGAATAAATATAAAAATAAAATTTATTTTAAACAGAATAGAAAAACTATAGATAAGACATTAGAATTCACACATAAGTTTTTCTAAAAAGATGATAGGTATTCAACAGTGGTTGTTATGTTGTACATTGCTGTCTCCAATATAATTGCCCAGGTTACAGATATGGGCACGTAAAATTGCTCAGAGTAGAGATTTTAAGCATTAACCGGTACCTTCAAAAAACTGACAGTAATAAGATCATCTTAGCTACTATGTTTATACTTTACTGAGGAGTTTTGCAGCTATGTTCTTGGGAAAGAACATAAAGGAGAATGGATTCCCCCAGTATGTTTAACACTGGTCACGTGTGCATTTTATGCAGGTCTTTTCTCTTAACTCTCATTCCATCCTTTCTATACTGTACTGTGAGGCTAGCCCAAGAGATGCTATGGCACATTCTTCCTATTTTCAGTGTTAGTAAAGTTTCTTCGAAAAGAAGGTTTCAATAAATTTAGAGGACCAATCAATTAATGATTGAGGAAGATTGGCCTACAGTTCTCTCTTTTGGTCTTGTCTGATAATTTCTCTTTTTAACACTGGGGTCCAGATTTTTATATCTGGAGATTTTAGGCAAATGGTGCCACTGGGAAAGAAATTCTGCACACTTATTTATGGGAAATGCAATTGGGGGATCAGTATGTCCGCCATCAAACTAGTCTCAGAGAGGTCAGAATGTGTTTGTTTTCAGGGTGCTGATCTTACTTACTCTTTATTTATTTATTTATTTATTTTTGGTATCAGGGATCAAACTCAGGAATTTAAGATGCTTATGCCCTTGTGCTATCTCCTTGACCCATGACTTCATTCTCAAGATGACCTTTACAGTGTTTCTAGTGGGTCCAATCCCTTCAGAGAAACTTTTATATAGTATGAATTTTGATTGACCTTTGTCTATAACTAATAGAATCCATAGGCTTCATTGTTGGCTAAATAGAGTACATCTGTAGCTCTAAATTTTCCTTATAATACAATTTAACAGGTCATTTCTTCAAATCAAAACTGTGTATCTCAGAGCATCTTCTGTTTAACATTCATCACTATTTTTCATTCAAACACTATTAATTTAATTATTATTCTGAGCTTCATTTACCACAAATTTTGGGAAAATTCAATATTTGAGATTATATTGTAATGTTCAAAGGAGATAAAGTCAAAATATAATTTTGTGCTATGAAGGAGGATTAAATGACCCTGTGGAAGAAAGAAAGGCAAATAAGGGCCTTTAATGTCCTCATTAAAACACTAGTATAATGTTATTACCTGGAATTATCTAATACCACACCTGAAAATGTGCATTCCTTGTGGGCATATACACTTGGTAGGATAAAAGTACTGAATATATGATAACACAAAATGAAAATATTTTGTGAGAGTGCGTGGTGACATAACTAAAATGCTCCAACATCGTATGCTTGCATATGCTTTTTTCAAGGAGACTTTAGATGGACAGATGCTTTTTCCTGTCTCAACAGTGATGATCTGTGAAAATTTCAGAGCTTGTAGACTCTACCGATAATAGGCAAAAGACGATAAATATTCACTCCATGTACAACACCCTAATAACTCAGTTAACAGTGTAATAACTCATAATAATAAACATAATAACTCCATAATCTATTTAATGTAGAATAATAAAGGTGTACATAAATTTAGACAACAGGGAAAAACAGCTGGAATGATTAAGCCTGAATATACATAAATAGCATGAACGATCTACCAAATCTTTAACTCAGTTCACCAGTCAGCAACCTAGTATGTAATATTTAACTTGCTGTTATGATAAATGATTTCTTAACCCTGTAATAGTACAAAAGTTTAACCAAAATATTGCTTATGATATTTTCTTTTTTAACTGAATTTTTAAGCTTTATTTATTTATTTGTGTTATGGCCATCTCAGCCTCCCCTGAGGGTAAGGCTGGTGCTGCATGTGGTGCCGGGGGTCGACCCAGGTTCCCCATGGTTGCCTAAACTTTCCTAAGCAGGCAGGTGCTTTAGACCACTGTGCAATCTCATCAGCCCAGCTTGTGATATTTTGTGATGAGTTGCTTAGCAAGACTAAGATTTCAACTCTACAGACAATATAAATATTCATGAATTTCCCCGGTATATTTAACACTGGACATGTGTGCGTTTTATGCAGGTCTTTTCTCTGAACTACCATTCCACATATCTATACTGTCATGTGATGCTAGCTAGCCTGGGAGACACTATGGCACTTCTTTCTATTTTCAGGGTTAGTGAAGTTTCTCCCACAAGAAGGTCACAATAAAACTTGGAGGAACTTTGCTCCTTTCTTCTTCAAAACCACTCCCATTCTTGATCTTCACCCTCTTCACTGGAGTTATTTTACTTGCAGTCATGGCCAGTTTGATTCTTGTGTTGCAAACCCTCAGCCCCTTCTCAGTCCTCTATTCCCCACTTGTACGTTCTACAACCAGCTGACTTGAATGATCGGTGTTGTGGTATTATGGTGAGCCTAGTAGCAGAAATTTGGGCATCATTTCTCCTGGCGTTTCAGGAACCTCTTCCCCTATTCCTGTTCAACCTCAGGAGTCAAAGACTCTTCGTGACATTATGGTATTTGAGGAAACTTTGGGGAGCCCCTCTTTCTTTTGCCTTTCATTGTTCTTTTGCATAATTAAATCTTTGTACAGAGAAATCCTTCTATGTTAGCTATTGCTGTTATTTTTTTTTTTTTTTTGAGAATGGTAGGAATGCAAGCAGTCAGATGAGGCTTAATTAAGACAATAAAATTGCTGTGCTCCCTGGCACCACAGGCCTACCAATCACAGCGCCAGGTGTACTGAGCTGGCCACTGAGACTGAGCATGGTGGGGCACACCTGTAACCCCAGTGCTGAGGAGGCTGGGAAACAGGAGTGCATAATGAGACGCTCTAGTAAATACCTTCAACAAAGAAATGCTGTGCCTTTAATTACCACAAAACAGAAGTGATGATGAAGACAGCATAGGGCTGAGAAGAAATGAAAAAATGCTGTTTGCTGCAGAGGAAATGTACTAAAAACTAACTGGAATGAGCTTAACAGTTAAACAGTTTGCTTCTAACTGATCTTTGAAGACAGATGTCCTCATAGTAAAATTGGAAACCTAAATAACACACGTGTGTACTAAGGATGTTTGAAGCCAGTAAGATATATTTTAAGTGACATAATATTGCTACTCGCATCCAGTGGCCAACTAGATTTCCAAAATAGAAATATCATCATTTTATTTTATTTTTTAAAATTTATTTATTTATTTCTTGTTTCGGAACTTGTGTTTGTTTATTCACTCATTTTTATGGCCTGCTCAGCCCGCCCCGAGGGCAGGGCTGGTGCAGCATGTGGTGCCGGGGATCGAACCGTGGTCCCTGAAGCCGCCCAAGCTTTCCCAAGTAGGCGCTTTAAACCACTGAGCCATCCCGCCAGGCCCCATTATTTTATTTTTAATAACTTTGAGACTATGGCGATGTTGTTAGGAAAAACGTAAAAATATAGCAGAAATTTTAGGTTGTCAAGAAGAAGAAAGATATTGCAAATACATTACCTTATGAGATAGAAAAAAATAGTTGTTGAATTTCACTTTATGGCTGTAGCCTAATGTTGGAATTGCAAGAATACTCAAACAAATGAAGATTTTTCGAAAGATTATTCCAGAAAGACTGAAAACAGGTATTAAAAAGTTGGAAATTGAATTTTGACTATGTTGAGGTAACAGTGATGGCAGAATTTTTAAAAGAAATATAAATGTGACAAGATAGATATTTCTCTTTTATTGCAGGAAAGAAAAAGAAAATGATGAGGAAAGTAGTCACTGACTCAGAGAGAGAGAGACAGAGAGAGAGAGAGAGAGAGAGAGAGAGAGAAAGTGATATTACATGGGGCTTAATTAAGACAAAACTGTTGTGCTTTCCTGACACCTCATTAGAATTATAGAAATCATTCAAATGAATTTTACAGATAAATATTAAAGAAAATCTATATTCCTACATTTGGAAGACAAAAAGTATAAAAAACTACAATACTGTAATATTTTATACAATAATATCTGTTATATATCACACACACTTATTAATTAAAAATTTTTGATGTCCATACATACAAATGAAGTGACTCAATATACAGTAATAGCTATACACTAACAATGAAAGCAAGTCCATCCAGGGCGCCATTGGCAGACACGCAGGAGATGTGCTGGTATGAAGACCATTCTTGTATGGTACTTAGCTCCTTCATCAGGACTGCCTAGAGCTACAGAATTTATAGCCTTTCCCCACAGTGGGGGGCAGTGAGAACAGAGAAAATGCTCTCTGGTGCTGGTCTGTCACTCTGCTTCACAAATTAAACAGCATTCTTTTCTTTCTTTGGGTTTTTTGTTCTGTTTTTTTATTTATTATTATTATTTATTTTTTTTTTTTTTTGTATTTTAGGAAGGGGCTACAGGGTGTTTAGGGTCTCACTACTAGATTGGAATCATAGTGATCCGCCTGTTTACAGGCTCCCAACAGCTGGGATTACAGGCATGTACCACCACAATGCCCAGTCTCATTTGCTGTCTCAGTGCGCACTGTGGGCAGGGCTGGCATTGCAGGCCCAGGGATCAAACTCCCGGCTCCTGTGCCTGCTTGCAGATAGCCGCTGAACTATTTGGCAGGCCCTCTACGTGGCCTTCCTTGGCCACCATTTTTAATAGTGTTGTTTTGTTGTGCAGTCAGTCAACTATGTAGTAAGCTCGTGAGACCTGGAGCAAATGAATGTCTCCTCCTGTAAATCATGGTGTTGGCTATTATGTCCTGGAAAAGGGAAATCTACCTCATACAAGCACCCTTTTGTTTTACTAAGCTATGCTAATCCATAGGAAAATATGATAGTTTTAGTTTTCATTGTTAACTTTGTTCTATGTATATGTTTTTATTTTGGTCTCACATCCTGGAAAGTTTTATAGTAGCTCAATCACTTCAATTTATTTATGTATTTTTTTAATTTTAATTTTAATTTTAATTTTAATTATTTATTTGTTTGTTTGTTTATTTATTTATTTATTTATTTATTTATTTATTTATTTATTTATTTATTGTGGGACCGGGGTTCAAACTCACGACCTTGCACTTTCCTAGCAGGCACTTGTGCCTCAGAGCTATCTCCCCAGCTCCTTTCAATTTATGAAAAGTAGTCACTAGTCATATTTGAGTAAAATAAAATATACAAAAGAAGAAGAAGTGCAATAGGCTAAGAGAGAGATGATGACAGGGTTTCTCTTGTGTTGGCAGTGACTGTCAAGAGAAGAAAGATACTGGCCTTTCTGGAATTTATTCAGTTTGCTGTTGGTAACTCTGGAGGTTTAGAAGTGTTTTGATGAAATCTGCAGGTGGAACTTTCTTTATGTTTTTCAAGAGGTTCTTGGGCATTCCTTGGACCAATCTGTTCCTTTGCCACTCCTTTCCTGTAGACACAAGAAAAAGTGTAGCCTTCTCCAAGCTCTTGAAGGATCACAGTGAGTGAGACAGTGCCTCAGTTCTGTGAATAGAATTACTATTCCCTTTGTTATCCTAGTACCAAAGCCACTGTGACTGTTCTTTTTGTTTTTTGGTTGGTTTGATTTTTTGTTTTGCAGGACCGGGGTTCAAACTCATGACTTTGCACTTGCCAGGCAGGCACTTGTGCCACGGAGCTATCTTCCCGGCCCCATGGCTCTGTTTCATAGTAACTTCACACCCTCTTTCCTAAGCCCCTGTATCTACCACGATCTTGATCTCACTACAAAGAAGCTGTCAGAAAAGGATTTCCTGAAGTGCTTCAAACAGTTGGGAGACATATCTAGTCAAAGTGAAGGTGAGCATCTTAAGGTCTGCTTGGAAATTAATAAGAATGTGTGAATTTTAAATTATTTTTATTATTACTATTTCAATGTTCACAACAGATTTTGGTCATACATCTTATTTGTGGTGTTAGTTTTGCTATGGACAGGAAGGAAGTCATCCTCAAGGATGCAAAGGGGAACCTAAATGGAATGAACCTCCAGCAGAGGTATATCCTCGTCCTGTCTGGGAGACCCCATTACTTCTTTTTAACTTCAATCCTAGGGGTCTAGGAAGGTTTGGAAGAAACTCTCCAGAAAATACTTGGTACAAATTATCTTTGATGGCTTTTAGTTTTTATTTGAATACAAGACAGAGAGGAAACGGGCAAGTTCCTATATGAATCCATGGTACATATTGGTATTAGCTGGAGTACTGGCTTCATGACAATCTTGATGACAAGTATTTGTGACGGTTGGCTTCTTTGGGTTGCTTACCCCGCCACCTTCTGTTTCTCTGTTTTCTGGAGAACTAACCTATTTTACTTCTTTTCTATGAGAAAAATAAAAATCTAAAATATTTTCTGGAGTAGCAACAAATAAAAGATTGAATTATGGGCAACCTAAAGATAAGAACAATAAAATAGCTGGCAATTGTTTCTTTGGCCCAATGGCAGCCACTGGTTATAATAACTGCTCTTGACAAATATGACTAACATATTCTGACATAACCAGGATGAGATCAATCAAATATCTTCCAGTGTGGGGCAGCATAGACACTAAGGGCAGGATGCAAGCCTTGGAGCAGCGATGAGAGAGTCAGAGGAACAGTTTCTTGATTTTATTTGATAAGCGAAGATAAGAAAAATTATGCAGCTTGTTAGAAAATGTGCTACTTGTGCTTCTTATTACAAGTCCCCTTCTAATGCTGAAGACCTAGCATTACAAGAAACAAATCAGATCCTTATTGCATGAATGCCTAATGACCTTTGTTGAGACCCAGTTATTTTAAAGGCAATTCAAGTCTAAGTACTCAGAAATTACATTTTAGAATTTGTTTTATATTAATGCCCTTAGACTTCACTGCTGAAGAGTTAGCTTTACTCATCCTGGTATTTCTTTTAAAGTGGGCACTTCATAGACAGAGCTTAAGTTACCAGCACTGATCTGTTTGGTGGAAAATGTTATTAAAAGATGGAAATTTTAAAGTGTAGCTTGAAACAGTATTTTTTCAGAACGCAGTATTTTTTAACGTTTTTAATCCTCACTTGATTTAATACATGAAGATAGAATCTGGGGAAACTAAGGACTCACTATATATTTTCTGATGAATTAGTGTTCCCCTTAGCATATTGATCACTTCATGAGGAAAAACAAATAACTTTTACTTGCCATTTAAAATAGTTTGCATTTATGCTTTATGTACTATGGGATAACTTACTGGAGAGATGTTACTTGAAATTTTGCACTCAATTTTTCCTGACTTGCAAACTGTTTTTCTGAATGCAAAAATGAACTAAGTTTAATTTTTTTTAATTTTATAATTTTAATTTTTATTACTTTTAATTAAGAAATAACAATGAGACAGTTTCAAAACGTTAGTAAGACAGCCACAATAATTAATAAAATGCATATGGTTGTCTTCATAGTAGTTGTTCAGAATACAATATGCAGACAGGATAACTTCTATAAACACTATGGGTACACATATTTCTTCTCACTCAACTAAGAGAAAGTAACGCTATGTATAGGCCAATAATCCTTAATAATAGTGGGTTATCAACAGAACTGTCAGTGCTAGAACCTTTTGACTTGAACCTCTTACAGCTCAGCATATTAATCTGGGTTTAGTTTTTACACTTTGCAGTTAAACTTTTCTGCTGGATACTTAAGGTCAAGTTAAAGCAAAACCTACATTAAAAATGTAACTTTCGTATCTGACAAGGTCAGTCATATACTCTCAGGGTTTGCCTTGAATCCATGTACAGCATTTTATAGAACTTTTGTCAGTATCAGCCATCTGGATGAGTCACTGCCATTGCTTGACTAATTTGCTCTCTGGGAAAGCCTGAGAGAATGTTTTCTCTCTAAGTGACTCTCCTTAGGCACATTATATATCATCAGTCCCTTTCCTCTGTGGCACCACAATCTCCTTGAATAGGAAATTTGGAATACCACTGAATCATAGGATGTTAGAATACAGGTTCTCTTATGTCTTGAGTCCTCACGGGACTAGCAGGGCTAGGGTCAAAATATTGGCTTTTTAACCCTTGTATTTCTCTAATTTTTTTTCTGCAAACATAAATTGTTAACTTTCCAGTAGAGAAGTTTAGTGATACTATTACTCTATGACATAGGCACTTGAGATTGACATTACTGTCTTTTTCAATATCAAATACCCTAGACTTAACATGAAACTGGTATTTTACATTGATCATTGATGTTCCTGTAAATCCCTATAGAGTGTGATAAAAAATTACACATTTTTACACAGAAATTTAGAAATGTGGCCATATAAAATTGTAGCAAGTAATAAAAGAGAATATACTTTATTATTTATTAGAATAAGAGTATTCTCTTTTATTGCCCTTTTTGTTTTCTTTAAAACAAAAATTTACTTGAGAGAGAGAGCGTAGGACAATAATTCATGTGACATTAGAAGCAGCTCACATCTAAAAGACCAGAATGACAGGAATTCCAAGCATGGTTTTAATATCACACATTGCCCTTCTCACTGTTGTGGGAGATTCCTTGGATCATTTTCTAAATCATCCTGTGTATATAAGTTCATGGCATCTCACCCCATAAATAATAGCTATCATAAAAACATTCAAACAATAACAAGTGCTGGAGAAGCTGTGGGGGAAAGGGAACACTTCTCCACTGCTCACTGGGAAGGCAGATTGGTGCCACCATTATGGAAAGCAGTGTGGAGACTCCTTTAAAAACTAGGACTGGAAATCTCATTTAATCCAGCTGACCTCCTATTTGGAATATTCCCTAAAGAACTGAAAACATCATATCATAGAAATGTTTGTGCACCTATGTATACAGCAGCACAAATTGTGTTATCCAAATCTTGAAAACAACCATAATGCCTGTCATGTTAAGAATGGCTGTGAAAGATGTGTTTTCATACAACTAAATATTACTGAAGTGTAAAGAACGATGAACTCAAAGCCTTCAAATATAAGTGGATGTATCTTGAGCATATAATCATAAATGAAATAAACCAGATTTATATCTGTAAATATCATGTAGTCTCCCTAGTGTAAGAACTCAAAAGAAGAAATAAAAATGGAAAAGCATAACACAGATAAATGGAAATCAAGAACTTAAGGATTAAACGATGAAGAGACAACTAGCAGAAAAAGTTATGAAACAACTTTATTTTTATGTGTTTTAGAGAAAAATATATTTGACTTGCATTACATGAGTTAAAAGCTCAGTCATATTGAATATATTTTCACATTCGATATACTTTTAGATTTCATGTCAGTTTATTCTGTCTTACATGAAATATTACATTCAGAATTTTAATCTTTAACAGTTTTGTACAGGCTAAGACATCCACATGACCATATGTATACAGTATTAAAGAAATATTTTATATATGTGAATTACATTAAATCATTCTTCATTCAAATGATATTTTTTAATTATGCCACTGGAATGAAATCATGATAACATTTAGGGAGCTCACTCAATACAGATAATTTGTAGATTGCAATGAAGTTAATTTCAGAGATTTATTTAATTTTATAGAGTAGTAAAGTGAACTTTAATAAAATTAAGTGTCTTGAATAAAAACACAGGATTAATGAATTGTGGAGACATTATTAAACTATAAATCACCCCATTATTAGTTGAATGCTTACTTTCTTACATAAAATAAACAGAGTCAAAGTATGGGAAAATATATAGGAAATGTTGCTATTGAAAATCTGATTATCTTCAAGGAAAGCAAAGGATACTTCCCTCATAAAATTGAATACAGATATTTATTAATAATTACTTAAAGGCTAGTGATGTAGCTCAGTATCACAGAGACTGCTTAATAAGCATGAGAAACATGAATTTGATCCCTGGTACCAAAATAAAGAAAAACTTTTATAATTAATTAATACACAAAACTAATAGAGCCATTATTTTTAACAAATTAAACAAACTTTTCAAATGTGCATTTCAGTTCTTTTGAATAACAGATTTTGAGCTATAAAGTAAGTTCACCATGTACTGTTAGAACGCAGTATGTTCTATTTAGACACAGAATACTCCCACATGACAAATTGTGTGAATCAAATGTACTGCTCACACACTGGCACAGAAACACACAAAACCCTAGCATCAAAATTTGAGTCTCCCAGAGGTCAAGAAATTTGCCTAGAGCGGATGGAGTATTGAAAGTACATGCTTCCCTGAGACCATAGCTGGGCGAACCCAAAGCGATGCATTGAGGTCCTACCCCAGAGGCTATGTAGCTTCCTGGGAAGAGCAAGAAGGACAATCTGTTTCCAAAGAAGAAAGGCAAAGAAAAAAGAAAAGGAAGAAAGGAATATAGCCAAGTTGAGTTGCATATGTTCTCCATATTTCATGACATTGCATTCCCTCGGAGGAACAGTACAAATGTACAGGCTATTCTGGCAGCTTCTCTCTAACTCAGTGTTTTGTATTTCTAGCAGTTCCAAGAGTTATTCCTGAAGAATGGCAGGGAATGGAAAGGGAAAAGTGTTGCCCCACGCATAGCACCAGAACATACATTGTCCACCATTATATATATATAGTTTTCTCAACAAGAGAGCACTGCCATGTTAACTGTCATAATCAATACCCACGGAAGATCAACTGTCACAGTCCACTTCCTCATGTGGAACTTTCACTCAGACCCACTTCTTCCATCACCCACCCATTCCATGGTTCCCACAATTTTGATCCATACCCTGGAGTATAAAATCTTTGGTACCGCAGGTTCTTCTGATGTTTGGCGTTTTCTTCATGGAGTTGCTGTGGCTCCTATTGACTTGGCTGCCATATAATTTTATTATTAAGGGACTCTTCCAATTTTGTTATATTCCTGACGGATCATTTTATTTCTAGTACACACCACAAACAAATTTCCCTGGAGGGTTGAGAAATAGTTCGCTAGATCAGACAGTGGCCTGTATTTTGTTAGTTCAAAAGTAAAAAAAAAAAAAAAAAAAAAAATCACAGGGCAGTCTCCACTTACAGTGCACTGGATTTCTACTGAATTTCCTGATAGCAGTAGTTCTTTCTTTGTCCATGAGACTGATCACAGGAGGCTGTGATCAGCCTCATGTAGCTGGAGCAATATGCTGGACACTCAGACAAAGCACACTTCCTGTAGTCTAGGGCTCAAATCCACAGGGAAACTGTCTGTAGGCCCTGGGTGTTCTTTCTCTCTTCCATTCCTGTCCAGGCTCATATTTTTCATGAGTCTTAAGTCCTGCCTATCATGATGACTTACCATAATGGATTTCTGTGAGAAAATTATGGCTGTCCTCATCAAAACAGAAGATTCAAGTGATACTGTATGCTGTTTCCACTTCTCTTATGTGTTTTTTTTTTGAGAAGACCAAATATAGATGCAGTTGTTATTTCAGCTTAGATCTTTATATAAGATCCCTGGGAAGTAGCATTATACTAGAACCTTACTAAGCTAAACAGTACTCAAAGGAATTTTCAGAGTTATAATTGTACATCAAGAGCACGTGAACATTATATATATATATATATATATATATATATATATATATATATATATATATATGGTATTTTGTGCAGGTTCTGACTATGTAGCTCTAAGTCATAGTGATCTTCCTGCTTCAGCCTCCTCAGTGCTGAAGTGAAAGTCCTGATCAGTGCCTCATTGTGCCTGGGGGCAGGGCTGGCCAAGGGCTGGAACCCTGGCCCCTGTTTAGTCTACTGAGCTATCACTTTTGGCATATACATGTAAATGCCACTAAAATTTGTGGTCCTTTAGTGCTGAAGTAGCTTTCCCAGTTCCAAGGTAGTCACTTCTGGTTGACTGAGTATGTTGTATAACTCAAATTCTGTGGGCACGAGGCTACTGTCTCACTGGCATTCCTTGCCATTAATAAACATGAAGGATGAGGTCAAGTGAAATAACACAAAATACCACAAATAGAAGGGTTGGCAGAGGAACTACTCGGACAATAGAAAAATCTATACCAGAGTTTATTGTTTGCTTTTCAAAAAGAAAGTACTGCTTCATCCAAGAGCAAAATGAAGTGTTATCAAGTTGCTGAATGACATTGTCTGGGCAAGATTGACAAACGATGGTTCTTGTGGCCAGGACCATCTCTATTTATATAATTCACTTATTATTTTTTTTTTTATAATGGCCAGCTCAGCCTACCCTGAGGGTGGGGCTGAGGCAGCATGTGGAGCCAGGACTGGAACCTTGGTCCCTGAGGCTGCTTTGGGTTGCCTAAGCAAGCTCTTTAAACTGCTGAGCCATCTCGGCAGCCCTATATAACTCACTTTTACTGTAGCATATCTGCCTCTAATAATTTTCATATTCTCAGTGTATACCTTTGGAATATAACAGGATCCAACAGTTCAGCAGCTGTTAAAGTGACAATGTTGTCCTGTGGCCTAAGATATTTACTATTGATCTGTTTGCAAGAAAATATAAAGACTTCTACCCCAGAAATATATACTCTTGGGGCTGGGGAGATAGCTCCATGTCATAAGTGCCTAGCTGGCAAGTGCAAGTTCATGAGTTTGAACCCCTGTCACAAACACACACACACACACACACACACACACACACACACACACACACAAGAAAGAAATATATACTCAATCAATATATGTTACTTAGTTTTGGTTTCTTCTATTGGCACAGTGACCACAGGCCATTTAACTGTAGTCTAGTAAGTTTCAATTAGAACAAAGAGTCGTACCAAGAAAATTCTATTAGGTGCACATTGGGTCATCAAGCCTGTTCCATACTGGTTGAGAACGGATCAGCTATCTGCAGGATAATTTAGGCCACTGTTCCAGAACTTTTGGTGACTAATTTTGCAGTGATGTTTTTCTTTCAAGTTCCTGAGAAATTAAGAATATTTTGGTTCTTTTTAGGATAATTCAGGATGATACAAATGAATGTACCGTACTTTCTCTCCTGCTTCATAAATTGGACAACTAATTGAATCACATAAAATTGTGATCACTGAAGAATATTTTCTTTCAACACTATTCTATTCATGAATAAAAAAATAACGTGTTTTGAAATTGTCTCATTGTTATTTCTTATTAAAAGTAATAAAATTACAAAAATAAATAAACAATAAGTGAAAAGATTAAACAAATACACACTCAGGAAGTATTGAGCCTTGTGTTTAGATAGCTTAGGGTTTTGACAGTAACTATGCTGGTCAACTTTATATTACTTGGACAAAAGATCCTACCCCTGGATATTAAATGAAACGAGGTTTGTTATGGTTGGTGGCTGGTTTCAGAGATTTCAATTCATGCTTGGGGCTTCAAGGTACGAATGTCATGGTAGAAAGACCCAGTTTTGCTATTCATGGAGCTCCAGAAACAGAACACTGGGGAACAGTCAATGCACCACGTGATTCCAAAAATCGTCCTCTCTCCTCCATTGTGTTGGGTTGTGTAAACAAATCAATAGTTTAATTCCATGAAAGGTGCAGTGCTCCCATGATCCAGTCCCCTCTCGGAAAGTCACTTATGCCAGTGAAGTTGACCATTACAATTAATTAGCACATCTAAAGGCAGGAGTTCAAATTAGCAAAGGCAAATATAAATAGGCGAGATGAACAAAGAATATGAGGGATATCAAAGAAATACTCTGATTTTCTGTAAAGTAAGCTATATATGGCTACAGGAGAACATGCAGGTTAATATTCACTGTGAATTTGATTGCTTTGATAGGTAGCTAGGCAGTTAGCAAAGCACAGATATGGGTGTGTCAGTTGAGGCATGTGTGTGGCCTCTGTCCCTTTTCTGGCTGCATTCTCTTTGCTTAGCTGCTAACATAAGATTCAAAGCTTTCCACACCACATGCTTAGGTCTTGATGAGTATTTTCAGCCTGGAGTCTTGAAAACTATGAACTGATTCCTCTGGTTATGTTGACCAACAAATTCATCCTAATTAGAATTAAATTTCTAAAATTTTTTGCTATAGCAAGGAGCATCTGATGAATACAAAAAACTAATTATAATTGCTTTTGTGACAACATCTGACCATGTAGAAATAGCTTTCATTAAGAGATAGAAGAAATTGGAAATGTGAACTAGAAATCCCACAGTCTAGTGTAAGTAGGCTTTAATGAATGATGATGGTGGAAGCTCAGAAAACAAGAACGCTGACAGAAATGGAGAAAATAAGGTTACATTCATGAAATTTCATATAGGAGTAATAACTCTATTAACAACTGGACTAGAAGTCATTTGTGATACACTCTGGTGTATTTTATCCAAGGCCTAAAATTTTGTGTGAAGTTGAATTTAAAGTATTAGATTAATCCATCTGGAAGTGAAAATGTCAAGGCAGCCAGATATGGTTATGATATGGTATTTACTGGTTATGTGTAGTCAGATGTATAGTGAGAATCATGAGCAAAAATAGATGAAAACAAAACAAAACAAAACAATAATAATGATAAGGATAACAATAACAACAATAACAATAATGATAATAATATCTGACAATCTGGCCAGAAAAAAAAAAAAAAATGCTCTTTTATGACTAGGGTAAGGTCACTGTAGTGCAGAAAGAGAAAAGTATTTTTAAAGGAAGCTAGCTTCTTTGCTCTAATACAGTTTGGAAGCATCCTTGAGGAAGTATCAAGAATTAACTAGATAGAGCTGGGGAGAGAGCTGGGTGGTGTGAGCACCTGCCTGAGAGGCACAAGTACAGCTGTACTACATGCCATGCCTGCCCTGTAACCCAGGGAGCACATTCCTACCCCAAAACCAGGTAGAGTGGTACGAGTCTGTGATCTCAGTGCTGTGGAGACTGAGACAAGATCTCTATGTGTCTGAGCTGCGTAGTGAGACCCTACATCAAAAAAAAAAAAAAAAAAAAAGAATTGTCTAGATATTATTCAGTGTAGGCTTAATCGGGTAAAAACAAGAGCTTCCTGAGAAGACCGTAGTCTCAGAAAACAGTTGCAGGCACCTCATTACTCAGAAATAGAGAGGAATGCATTCTATTGAATTCAGGTATGCAGAAACTCATATGCCAACCAAGTCCCAAAGACAGCTTTAGTTGGCTGTAGATTTAGGCATTTTAATACACTGCTGGCTATTAAGGCAGGCCAATGCAAGAATTATGCGGTCATGAAGACACACCCATTCATGTTTTGAAAACAAGACCTAGGAGTCCAAGCCATGCGTGACTGCTTTCTACTCATGGCACCAGCACCTGAGACGTGGATGCATGGACGTGTGGCAGGTGCCCTCAGCTGCTTCCCACGGGACTGTCTCCAGGTCTCCCCCTTTCTGACTTACCATGTAGGGAGGAGCTTTCAGTTTCCATCGTCTTCTACCATGTTACTTTTACCCCAAACAGCTGACCACATAATGAAACATCCGAAGATGAGAGCCAAAATAAAACCTTCAAACTTGAAAGGGACTCTTAAATTTGTCACGGTAACAAAAACTGGCCAAATTTAGGAAAAAAGGCAACAGAAACAATCTTCCAGGTGAAATGAGCAAGCACTTTCACTGTCCTACTTTCAGCCTTCATGTCATATGCATATAGCAAGAAAAATAAGAGAATGACAAATGATATAAGAATTCTTTATTTTATATTCATTATCAGGTTTGGGGTTAAACTGCATCATATAACTAGGCATGATTTATGGTGTATATTTATTTATTTATCTATTTATTTATTTATAATTGTATTTAGTACAGGATCTACAGGGTCTCGCTAAATAGATGGGGCTCATGGCGACCTTCCTGTTTCCAGCCTCCCAAGAGCTAGGATTACTGGCACACACCACCATATCAAGTCTCCATTGCCATCTCAGTGCACCCCAGAGATGGGTCTGGCACAGCACTCCAGGAATTAAACTCCAGTCCTGTGTCTGCCTGAGCAGGTGTTTTAATCTGCTGAGCTACCTGGCCCACCTTTATGTTACCTATAATTAAGATTAGCGTGACTCGTATTTCTTTCAGATAATTTGGAAGTAATAATGGTGGGTGCTACACCTGCTGTAGGATGGGTAGCCCTCATAGAGTGAAAGGGACAGAGGAGGCTTGCATCTCTCTCTCCTCCTCCTCTACTGTTTCTTTTGGTGTCCCCACCTACATCAACAGTTCCCAGGCCCCTGTGCCTTAAAGCCAAAAGCATTGAAACATTTACAAACTGTGAGCTACATAAACCTTTTCTCCTTTATCATGCTGGAAAGTCCAAGTCCTTAGCCTCCTTGGATGTGTAAGGCAAACTCTTCCTTGTGAACTCCTACATAAATAAAAAGAAAGTTAAACACATCAACATTCCATGGGACAAGATAGACATTTCAATTCCAAAACTATCAAGTGGGGATGAAAAAGGAATGAGACTCAGTCAAGTAAGACATCGAGCAGGACCAGCATTAAGTCCTGTAGTTCTAGGTGCAGCATCTGTAGGCAATTGTAGCAAGATGGAAACTCCAAAGGCCTTGGACGGCTCTGCGCCTAAAGGACTGGGAGCTCCCATGACTTCTCCCTAGGGCTGGTTCTGTTTTCTCCTGGCAGTTTTCCTCAGGTGATCCAATTCCCAGGTTTCTGGAACTCCTGGATCCTCCGCTGCACCTTTGCCCATGCATTTATAGTTTCACACACTGCCCTCTCTGTGGGAACACTACCTGGTCTCCTAGGCCTGCTGAAATTTGGTGGAAGCCTGCCAAACACCACAACTCTTGCATTCCACATGTTCCTGACACCAGTGCCCCATGTATGATGCTAATAGCATTATGCAGGTGGTCTGCTACCAGCTACAGTAGCCAGGCTTCTTTCTCTCTCAACCAGAGACTGGGTACCTGGATTGTAAGCATTCTGTGTCTCACTCTAAGGCACCAGTTATCTATGCTGATGTCATTCTGGAATACAGTGCTCTGGACCACTCTGCTCAATGCAAAATACTTCAGTGTAAATTTTGAGGCTTCAAAGGGTGGAATCTTTGTGCTTTTTTTTTCATACTTTCCAGCTGTTTTTTCTATGTTCCTCCTAAGCTATCAAGATTTTCTCTCTTCTATCTTAGTAGTCCGCAGCTACTAAGGGTAGCTACAATACAGTCTGCTTGGTCAGATTCACAATTTTTCAAATCAGTTCTCTGTGATCTTTGATCTTGATTCCCAAGATAGATCTGGGGAAAACACACACACACACACACACACACACACACACACACACACACACAGGAAACATGCCACTACCTCCATGTTTAACTTCCTTGAAATGCCTTCAGTAGTCTCAAATTCACGCAATATCTCTGGACTAGTGTAAAATTCAGAAAAACTTTCTGCCAGCCCGTAGTACACATCATCTGCAGTCTGACTACAAATGCCAGTTCCTTTCTCCCACAGAAACCTGTTACATCCTGAACTTGATTGGCTTTCTGATCTTTTTA
>PVJA010013229.1:18668-50135 GCA_004027025.1 Myocastor coypus | reverse complement strand
TTTTTTTTTTTTTTTTTTGTATCTTCCAGGGTCAAATCCCCTCAGGATTAAGTTTGGGACCATAGACAGTACTTTGTAGAACTGTTGTTAGTGTCAGCCTTCGGGACGAGTCATGGTCATTGCTTGGCCATTTTGCTTTCTGTGAAAGCCTGAGAGAATGTTTTTCTCTGGGTGACTCTCCTTAGACGCACTATAGTTCATTCATCCCTTTCCTCTGAGGTCCATCTTAATTTCTTTTTTTTTCCATCTTAATTTCTTATACATTTATTTTTTTCTTTCTTCTTCCAAATTTACATGCATATATCTGGTCAAAGGAATAACTGGTTTGAAGATCACATAACAACAAATACTGGGAAATTCATATTACTTGGTAAGTGAAAATCACTGTAATTTTTTGTTTTAACTCCGATTTATAGACTCTTTAAAAAAATACATTGGTGACATTAACTTTGTCATTTGTAATCATTTACAATGCCATTCTATAATCTGACATATGTCAGATATGTACAAGTTTTGAAAACAGCACCCCAGGGCTCGCTGTGATATTGTAGTCTACCAGAGATACTTCTTTTTACAATAATTTGTAATTGATGGCTCATGACATTGTCCCTTTCAAGCTACTGGATACACAAAACAATGTTAATAGAGATTTAATTAAATCAGGCACATTTAAACTTGGACTATTTTAGCTTTCTTTCAGAAATTAATGTGTTCAGAATTATTTTCGTTTTATATATGAAGATGTGTGTGTGTGTGTGTGTGTGTGTGTGTGTGTGTGTCTTCAGCTATTAGTAACTACTGAAAACATTCATTCTTCACCATTCATGAGACAACAAGCCAAAATGCAGGGATGTGACAATCATTTTTAAGAAGTTGAATATTATCAAAGTTATTCAACTCTTTCGCTAGTTTTCTCTCAGAAAATACTATGAATTCTGTATCGGTAAATTTTATAAAATCTGAAAGACTTCTGACATCTCAGGCACTTGCTGTCTATTGTTCCAATTTGCATATATTTAAACTAGAGCTGCAACGAAATTGTGCATAAAAAATTCTCAAGAAGTTCGACTTGCGTTTGTCCATTGGGTGGCACGTCAATCACGTGGGTCTGACTCCTAATACAGAGTAACCCATGAAGGCGTTAAAGATGTTGCGCAGTGCCAGGCGTGGTGGCTCACGCCTGTAATCCCAGCACTTGGGAGGCTGAGGCAGGAGGATCGGTGCGAGTTCGAGACCAGCCTGGGCTACAAAAGTGAGCTCAAGGCCAGCCTGAACTGCATAGCAAGACCCTGTCTCAAAAAGACAAAAAAAAAAAAAGATGTTGCGCAGTTAGCAGAACTTTCTCTTCTCCTATCCGCATCTACAGCCGTGCTGCTCAAAGCTGCCTCCAAGACAGAGTGGACATGGAGCTGTCACCGCTGTCAACAGCTGCCTGCCTCACTGTAGCGTACTAGACTCGTCTCACTATGAAGAGGAAGACCTTTCTGCTTAGGCAGAGCTCAGCGCTCGGGGATTTGATCCGGGGCGTGCCATGTTGGACCCACCCCCACCGGAGTAAGTCAGGAAGATGAAAGACACTGGGTGTGGTCATGAGCCTTTGTATTCCCAGAGCTTGGGAGGCTGAAAACAGAAGGATCACTGGGAGTCTGATCTCTGTCATGAAACCCCGTACCAAATACTTTTATTTATTTATTTATTTTTATTTTTATTTTTTTTTTTTTGTCTTTTTGAGACAGGGTCTCACAATGCAGTTCAGATTGGCCTTGCACTCACTTTTGTAGCCCAGGCTGGTCTCGAACTCACACCAATCCTCCTGCCTCAGCCTCCCGAGTGCTGGGATTACAGGCGTGCACCACCACGCCCGGCTCCAAATACTTTTAAAAAGGCAAGACCTTTCATTGAAAAGAAGATAAGAAACGGACATTGGAATTGGCGTACATGATTATTAGCATGGAAAGGAACCTACCGCTAACGTTGCACATGAGTCATCTTTTAAATGGATGTAATAAACTCGTGTGGCAATTAGTATGCTGGATTTTAACAAGTGAGGGAAAGGAAGGCCAAAACGCTTAAGTCACCTGCTCAAGGTCATACACCTGTTCCATGCTTGTTTTTCATATTGAACTTTGATCTATTTGACTCTGGAGCACTGCCCTGTTCTACTCTTCCTCCCAGGAGGGAAAAATAACAAACTTCAAAGACAGGAAGTGTGAAGCAGCTAATAGATCCACATCTATACTCCCAAAGCACACTTGCTTTATAAATAATAGATAGGCATTAAAAACTTTAATGAACTTTCTACTTTTAATTTTTGACATAATTCAGACCTTAGCACCGAATTATTGAGGCAACAGTGTTAACTCTAATTAGAAATTCACCTGCTGCTCTTGAGGGTCATTGTACAATTCTGCTTATTAATTATGGAACTTCCCTCTCAAATCGACTGTCTTCTACAGGAATAAGGTAGAGCACACCTTGTAGGGTAGCAGGAGGCAGGATATCATTAAAAAGAGCATTGAAGTGGTTAAAGGTAGGCAGAAATGTACCAGAAGTAAATTGATTATTCAGTCATTGTTGGGTGTTCTCTCATTTGCAATTGTAAGCACTCCAGGTGGATAGAAGTGAAGTAACGGTTGAGATTTCCTCAAGCATTCACAGGCTATTGAAGAATAGGAACGGGCCTTTCTGTAAAATGTTCTAGTGTGGTCACCACAAGCCTCATTACGTGGACATTCTTGGACGAACTTTTCTATCTATGAAAAAAAAGCCAGATTCCACTTACTTCTTTCCTTTGGCATAATGAATCACCACAGGAGAAGCACTGAGAGCTTTTTATGTGTCAAGCACTATATTAACCAGCACAGAAATTATTATCCTGATTTCACGTAGCACAGAACCGACTCCTGGAAAGGTTAAGGTGTTTGCTCAAGGTCATGCAGTTAATAGGGGGGAGAGCACGTATTTAAATACAACCCAGAGCAAAGAGGCTCCGATGTTCACTGAACTACTTAAGCCAATTAATGACAACAAGCACTGGAGCTCCGTCTGGTTCAACGGTGAAAGAGCCAATTCATCATA
The DNA here is from genome assembly GCA_004027025.1 of Myocastor coypus. Lineage (NCBI taxonomy): Eukaryota > Metazoa > Chordata > Mammalia > Rodentia > Myocastoridae > Myocastor > Myocastor coypus. The sequence goes on along the minus strand of PVJA010013229.1, from coordinate 47,057 downwards.
CTCTATCCAGGTTATTTTCGGAACCACAGAATTCTGGAGCCATGTCTGGCTTGTAAATGATTATTCCAGGAACTTCTAACTTTGAAGACGATGTGCCTACATGAGCAAACTGTCCCGGTACCCTGCACAGCACCTCCTGATGTACCCACGTCTCCTCTGAGGATTCTGATCTCGCTTCTGTAACTCCATGCTACCTTTCATGATCCATGTTCTGTCCAATCGATTGAGATCCATTCATTGTTCACTGTCCCTCTCTCCCTACCTCCGAATGAACTAAGCTTACAGAGGCGTAACGGTGGAGGAACCTAGGAAAGGTGATTTTTCTCAGTGTTTTGTTCCAAATGACTTTGCTGAATCTACCATGGCTATTAACCACTAATTACAGGTCCTATTCTGATGCTTTAAGAATCAGAGTACTGAGATCACACAGGCATATCGCAAATGTTGTTATCTACCAATGCTATGACTGATTATTCAACTTACACAGAGCATAAAATGGAAAGGCAATTAAAGGCGTGAGATTAAATTTTATTTTTATCTCATGCAGTCACCCAGGTTACCTGTACCCGGTGAAATTCCAACACCCAAATGAGACTTATATTGAAGGTACCAGATACCGTATATCTCATGCTCCCTGTCTGAGGTCAGAGGAACCACCCATGACCCGACCTTTGATCCTTTCCTTGTTCTCAGTGTTAATAAAGGCTTCCCTGTTGGAAGCTGCAGGAAGCCAGGAAACTGATCAAGTGTATGTAGGTGGGACTGGGACGAAGTGCCTGGATCAGGCAAGCTACCTAAGTGCTGAGAAAAACATTCTGTTTGGTTGAGGCCAGCTACTGGTTGCTGCCAGGTAGCCTTGTGTCATGGGATGCGAACTTTGTGGAAGTGTAAATAAAGGATTGTCTCTAGATGCATTGAGTTAGTCTTGCCCATCAGGCAGAGTGACAACCACCTAGCCCAGCTTTTCATCTTGTCTATCTTTGTCATTCCTACGGCCCTGTCTCCCTGGTGTTAAACCATTTGCAGTAAGATCAACGGATCCCTACATTTATGGATCCTTATACACTTCCCTTCCTCCTTATCTCTGCTTCTGTGCTGCACCACTGTCACTATGCCATGCTGTTGCCATTAAAACCTGTCAATCCTAAAATCCACGATATATGCAAGGAAAGATTTGTGATACATGTAATGAAAAAGGATTCAATGCATAAGCCCACTGATAACCAGATTGAAACTTCTAAGTAACTCATAGAATTTCATTTAAAAAAAATGTATTTAGTACAAGGTCTACAAGTTCTACAGGGTCTCACTACACAGATGAGACTCAGAGATTCTACAAGTTTTCAGCCTCTTGACTGCTGGGATTATAGGTGCGCGCCACCATGCCCAGTCTCATTCGCCATCTTGGCTCACCCTGGAGATGGGACTGGCATGGCATCCCAGGGATCAAACCCCAATTGCCGTGCTCTGCATACGCAGGTGCTTTACTCCGTTGAACTATTTAGCTGGGCCCTTTCTCATGGAATTTCCACTGAAGCCAGCATTATTGAAAAATCAATGTTTTAATTTGTACTTTATGAAATGTAAAGAATGTTTTTGTGGCAAATCCTACAACATTATCATCTCTTTTCACACCCACTTAAGACACAGTAGTACTTAATAGGTGATAGACTTCTTTACATAGCTCATTGTATTGATTCCTCATAATCAACACAAAGAGGTAACATTATCAACTCACGTGCAGCTCAATTGCCTGCGATCCATGAGTCAGCCAGCAGCCTGATCTTTATCTGCTATCAATTGCTGTGGAACAAAATCAAACTTTAGAGAAACTTTTACTTCATATTCTATAAAACAGGTATTTGTTGGCACAGTTTCTGTATCAAAGTCATCACTTAATAAATTAACACGAGAATAGCTGTTCATCAGGAGATAGCATGGTAGTAGAGCACCCAGACAACCTTGAACTCAGGCTGCAAGGTGAAGTGTCAAAGCCACCTGAGAGAAACACTCTTATGGATAATTTATCCATATGGACACAATTCTTAATGTAATGAGTACAGGGTCTGTAGAGTCTCACAACACAGATCAGCCTCGCAATGATCCTTTTTTTTCCTCTTCCCACGTACTTGGATTACAGGCACACACCCCATGCCCAATCTCAATTGTCCTCAGAGTGTGCTTCAGGGACGGGCCTGGCACAGCACACAAAGGATCGAAACCCAGTCGCTGAGCCTGTCTAAGCAGGCACTTCAGTCTGCTAAGCTATCTGGCTGGCTTGATATGATTTTTATTTATTTATTTATTTATTTATTTATTTATTTATTTATTTATTTGCTGTACCAGGAATTGAACTAAGAACCTGGCCCTTGTCAGGAAAGTGCTTATTCTACTGAGCTATCTCCTAAGCCCAACAAACTCATTTATAAGCAGCTAAATTCATATATTTATGATTTAAAAAGGAGTTAAAATTGTGCATATACTTTTCATATGTTATCACATATAAATGTATAAAAAAGACGTAGTTGTAAAAATTACATAGATACAATGAAGCATATGTTTTTGACCTATTTAACATTTTATGTATGATTTTTCTTAAAATTGTTGATAAATACTTTAACTCATAATAGGCACATATGGCCTCAAAAGAGTTGAGTGTCTTTAATATTTGCAACACATGGCCAGTTGAAGACAGCTTAATACTATTAATATTATTGTTAAAGCATTCACTCTGCATACAAAACAAAAAAGTCTATAAATGATTATTTAGAAATAGTAATAGTAAAGTACAGTTTTATCAGTATTCATATACTGAAGTGTTCATAAGGTTATTAGAATTTTTTTTTTTTTTTGTCTTTTTGAGACAGGGTCTCACTATGCAGTTGAGGCTGGACTTGAGCTCACTTTGTAGCCCAAGCTGGTCTCGAACTTGCACCAATCCTCCTGCCTCAGCCTCCCAAGTGCTGGGATTACAGGCATGCGCCACCACGCCTGGCTGGTTATTAGAATTAGAGGTCAGTATAATTCAGCAAGAAAATAGTTTAGGAGCCCTTTCTCCTGCTTTTTTGAAGATACCATACACAGATGGGCACATAGCTTTCCAAAATGTACCAGGTTATTCTGCATTTTCTGATTCTGAACTTAACACATCATTATATCGTATATTTTGACTTGCAGATGCTGTAAGTTTATAATTGTTACATATCTGAATTTCAATATTCTTACATTTCCAACTATTTCACATTTTTTCTTGAACTTTTAAATAAGGGGCAATATCTTGGGATTTTGTACCTAGATATATGAACATATTCTCCACAAAATAAGCACAATATGTGTGGAGCCGAATATTAGTTTTAGCATAATAGTCATGTTATAGGATTATGGATGTATAATAGTTCAGCATTTTGCGAAGTAACAGAGGTGTTTTGTTATGTTATCAGGCATGATGATACATGTCTGTAAACATAGCCATCAGGGAAACTGAAGAATAGGATTGTAAGTTTAAGTCCTTCCTGAGCAATTTGGCCCTATCTCACCATAATAATAAAGTACATAAATAAAATGAGTAAGACTTGATCTTAACCATGCAGCACAAAAGTCTAACCACAAGGTATGAAAAGTAATGACAAATTAATTTTCTGAGCTATAAAATGCTCAAGTCAACAACTTCTGACAACTGCCAGTTTTGCTGATAACCCACTACTATTATGGACTATTGGACAATATTGGGTTATTTTGCTCAGTACATCTACCTACTATATTTGAACTGGTATGAAGTATTAAAAGGTCCTTTAAGGACTTCTGAAAATACAGCTTCTCTAACAGCAGTGGAACCACTATCACTGACATAACAAGACAAAAAGGGGGATATAAATAAAGGACCATTCTGCATAGATAGACAGACATATAAACAGATAGATAGATATGAGTGTACAGCATGAATAGATATACAACTACTTTCTCTTCGTTCAATAAGAGAGGTTTGTACTAACAGCATTTACACAAGATGTGTCTGTACCTTGTCCTTTTAATAACCACTATGAAGACAATTATATGCAATATATTCATTATTGTAACTTTCCTACTAATCTGTTTTAAAATTGGTTCATTGCTATTTTACTTTCTCATTAAAATGAATAAAAAATTTAAAAAGAGTCAGTAACGCAGCTTAGCGCTAGAATGCCACTGAGCTCAGTCCTCAGTACCACACACACATGCACACATAAACAGACACAGATGATGCTTCTGCACCTGTTCATAACCTTGGAACCAAGTGAGAGGTGCTGGAGGGATTATTTCTATTCACAAGCTTTACTGAAAGTTTGAAAATTAGTTGGAGATTTTAAAATTATGAAAACATTTGCTTACTTCTGAAAAAATTCTGTTTTACTTTTATTGATTTTGCATTCTATTCTTTGTGTGACAGATACACTGATAAGAAAATAACTTTCTAAGCATACAAAATACTGTTCCACACCTATGATTTTAAATACTCTCAAAAGGAATGATAACCAGCCTCTGTTAAGGAGCAAGATAGCCTAAGAATCGGAACTGTTGTGGTACGGCCCATATACAACTAATCTGACGTCTCAGAGAAGCGATTCTTGCTCCACTTACAAGTTTAAATTCTTTCTTCCTTTCTTTCTTTTTTTTTTTTTTTGTTGTTGTTGTTGTTTTGAGACAGGATATTGCTATGCAGTTCAGGCTGGCCTTGAGCTTACTTTTGTAGCCCAAGCTGGTCTCGAACTTGAACTCAGCCTCCTGCTTCAGCCTCTCCAGTGCTGGGAGGGTCCAATTACAATTCGGATAAGGAAAAAAACGTAACAGAAACATTTAGAAAAGCAAGAGAGAACAAAGACACAATCATGCCTTGAATGATGGAGAACATACGAAAGCATCTGCAATATTAGAAGAAACTAGTTCTGCACATTTACAAATAGCAGACTGGTTTTTCTCTTTCCTGTGTGAGTTTGAATAAAGCGTCACACATGGGGGTTGGCTGTTGGCAAAGTACTCAGAAGCAGAAGGGGTTTGAACTCTCTCTCCTTTGCCTTCCTGTTCCATTTGTCTTTCTCTGCATCTACCAAATTCATACCATAGGCACTTCGCATTCATGCTTCAGAGAAGAGCAATATTTTTTTCCTGAGATGATGTAGGTTTATATCCAGAGAAAATAAAGTAGAACAGACTGCAAATATGCTTAACTGTACGTTGGCCAGCTCAGCTCTGTTTCTCCTTTTGGTCACCCTTTTGTTTGGTTGGCTAGGCACTGAATGTGTTACACCAGCTAGATCTGATCTCAGTCTTTCTTCTGATGACTGCAAAGCAGCTTAGATCACAGGCACATGCCAGCAAGCCCGCACAGTATCCCTTCCCCTGCGGTGTCATCTTGGAAAGCAAATCATGACCCATCATTCCATGAACACAAATCGATAGGTGTCACCTCATACATTGCATTTAACTATGGTTTCTGATCAATGGTTGTTATGTTTATTAAAGTTTGACATCTTTGCTTTTTGCCTTTTCACTCATATACACACACATATATGTGACAATCTTGTCTAAAATAAATTATTGTAATTGTAAAATGTCTTGTATGTACTAGATTAAGAATAAGCATTGTGTCTTTCTTCGACCTGACCCAGATCAAAGCTTGAGCTAAATACAATATGGAAAAGGAAAGGAAGAACGGAAGTGGGTGGCAAAAATGAAGTCTGATCCCTATCTCTTCCTCCCTCTTTGGATTTATTATGTTTTAAAAATACCATGAGGGCCTACTGAATCGTTATTACAACCTAATCATTCCTTTTATGTTCTTCATAAAGGATTTTTTTTTTCTTTTTCCTAAATCTCCTTTCTCCCAGTAGCATACGAGAATGCCTGCATGGGAAGAAACCATTCTATAACATGAAAGGTCAGAATCCACTTGGAAACCTTGTACCCTTCTGAGCGTCTTCGGGACGTAGTAAGAGCTGTAGAGTCATGTATTTTACCGTAGCATTTAGGAAATGCTGCACGGATGCTTTCGAGGTGTATTCTCTATTCTTACACAAAGTGTACTGGCATAGTTCAACCAAAGACAGTATCAAAAATTTCACAGCCATGTAAAACCATATCTCATAAGCACTGACAAAGTAAAATTTGACATCAGTGCCATGTACAAGCATAAGGCGCTTCGCAAATTGATTATGCATATATACATGGTGAAACAGCTTATCAAAAATATACATAAAATCACCACCCTGCAATAGTAAAGATTTTGTTCACTTAAAAAAAGAGAATGAAACAGACTGGCAAGATAGCTCAGCAGACTAAGTGCCTGCCTGCAAGCGCAGGGATCAGGGTTAGATCTCTGGCACCAAGTGCTGCACAGGCCCCGCCCCTGGGTACACTAGGTTGGTGGCAGAAATCCAGCATGGTGGTGCATGCTTATAATCGCATCGCTGGGCAGGCTGAAAACAAGAGGATCACCGTGAGTCCCAGCTGCGATGGGAAACCCTGTACCAAATACATAAATGAATAAACAAATAAATGAAACATTAAAGAACAAATTAAGAATCATTCCTCTTTTTTTTAGTTCACAACTTAAAAAGAGGTTGCTTGGCCCAGTTGTACATGCGAACTGGAAACTGGAAGGGAGAGTGAGAAACTTAGGTAGACTCTGTCGCAAAAATAAGATCTAAAGGATCCGAGCTACAGCTGACTAGTACAGTGCACAGGTAGCATGTGTACTGCTCTAGATCTAACTAAAACAGTCTATCTTTTTTTTTTTTTTTTTTGTCTTTTTGAGACAGGGTCTCACTATGCAGTTCACATTGTCCTTGAGCTCACTTTTGTAGCCCAGACTGGTCTCAAACTCACACTGATCCTCCTGCCTCAGCCTCCTAAGCGCTGCTGGGATTACAGGCGTGAGCCACCACATGTTAACACGAAATATATAAATTTTAAGCCATGCTACTCTGACCCTGTCCTCAGTGTGGTGCTCCAATCTGGGATTAGATACGTTAAACTAGTCCATTGAGTTTTCGTCTGTGGGGTTCAAACATAGACTTCTTGAATCTTTATGGTCTTTTCTGCTCATTTTAATCCCCAAATTAAATTTCAGTGATGCGTATTACTCTTTGATTAGTTACTGTGTCAGTTTATGCCAGTGAACAAATGACAAAAAAAATTCAGTGCATAGCGCCTTCTCCCTTGTCATTCAGTGAAAGGACGGAAGAAGGAAAACATCGCAGTGGGTCCAGATCTTTCACCATGCGCATTGCTGGGTCTTCCCCAAACTAAAAAAATCAGGTATCATGCATCATCCGGTTCTTTCCCCAAGTCAAAATGATGGTTAAAGATAAATGCTTTGAATTCATTCGGGACATTGGTGAAGCCAGGACTATGTAGCCAAAGACCCTGTCACCAGAGGACGTCCAGCATTTTAGAAAGTAACAAGAATGTGTGACAATGAGTCTGTGTAGGGTAATTAATAGCAATGTGTCTTTTACTGTAAGAAATGTGTTTTCAAACATCTACTATATTTCTCAACCACATCTACCTCGTATCACTAATAAAAATCATTAAGTTGCTCTTTCACCCACAGGTATTCTAGAATGAAAGATATATTTGATACTTATAAAAGGGAATCAATATTTGAAAAAAATACGAATTTTCCTGCCTGTTGGAGGAAAGATAGAACTACTGAAAAGACAGCTTGGAGAATTTGGTTACATGTTTCCAAAAGACTGAAAATGGGACCTTATTTCTCACCATACGCTATACTTAATTAAAATGATCAAAGATGTAAACATTAAAAGTGAAGGTTTCTCATTTCTTTCTGTGTTCGTTTTCTTCCCTTTCTTTTCTTCCTTTTTATGAAATCTGACTAGAATCCCCTCCTCTTCCACCAATATCTTCCCTAAATCACTGGCCAGAAACCAAGCATGTTGATGTTTCTCATAGTAAATTGGTGACTAATAAATTTTAAATGAAAATAATAAAAAAGGGGCTGACCATATTAATATGTTCTGCTGCTGCTGTAATAAGCTAAATAACACTTCTTAATTTGAGCCTAATTAGCTACCTCATTAGGTCTTAAGTGGTCTAATAAAAGACAAATTTTAAAGAAATGTTTCCTGGTTCCAACTTGATTACATCCAACTATACATTCCCTATTAGATTTTCTTTCCATGTTTTTATTTTTATTTTTTTATTTTTTTATTTTTTTGTGGGTCCAGGGTTCGAACTCACGACCTTGCACTTGCCCACCAGGCACTTGTGTCTCGGAGCTATCTCCCCAGCCCCCTTTCCATGTTTTTAAAATATTCTTCAATCTGAGTACATTTTTATTTCTTTCTGACTCAAATAACTAGTATATTTCCTTCTTATATTTATATCCTCTCATTGAATTCTATAATCATTCTTTATTTTTAATTATTATGACAGTATATAGGGTAGCAGTTTTACTAATTTATTTTTTGAATTTTTTAATTTTTACTTATTTATTTGGTACAGCATCTCGCTATGCAATTAAGACTCATAGTGATTCTCCTGTCTCAGCCTCATCAGCACTGGGATCATAGGCATGTGCCACCATGCCTGCTTTCGGTGACCCCAGTGACACAGCTGGGGTTCTGGGGCAGGCACAGCTTGTGGTACCAGACACGGAACCCAGGTCCTTGCACTTGGCAGGCAAGCACTTAGACCCCTGAGCTATCTGTACAGCCCCAGTTTTAACTATTTTAGACACCTTTAAGTGTACAGTCTTTCCTGCTTAGGAAAGCTTAGGCAATCACATTTGGACCCATGACACCACCTGCTGTGCCACCCCCACCTCCAGGGCAGGCTGAGCCGGCCATAAAATAAGAACAGGGTCCAGTCTTGTAGAATGAAGTATTCATGTGGCCATAACACCATCACCAACATATATCTCCAGAAATGTTACACCATCTGGAACTGAAATTCTACCCTGTTTCTCTCTTTTATCCCTTGGTAACTGATATTCCATTTTCTGTCTCCCCAAACTCCACCCTTCGAATTATGTTGCATAAGAGACATCATCCAGCATTTGTTATTTCCAACCAGTAAGATAGCTCAGTGGACTACAGCTCCTGCTTAGGCATGCTCAGGCAAGTGAAGGGACTGAGGCTTGAACTCCTGCACCTCAGGCCACACCAGTCCCATCCCCAGAGGGCACTAAGTGGACCACAGAGTCTGGGTGTGGTGGCACACGTCTGTAGTTCCAGTGCTGGGAACGCGGGAACCAGGAGGATCACTATTATTACAAGCTGCATAGGGAGGCCCTGTAATAATCAAATAAATTTTGCAAAAGCCTGCTATTTCATATCTGCCTTCTTTCATGTAATGTCATACATGCAAATATTCATCAATAAAATAACAGTAAAAGAATTCCATTCTTTTTCAGACTGGCTAATATTTTCTGCACATACTATATTTTGTTTATTTAATCATTTATGGAATTTTTTTTTGTTTTTACTTTGAAATATTTTGAATAATGCTCCTAAGCATATTGGTGTACAAATAACTCTTTGAATGTCTGCTTTCAATGATTCTGCGCATGCACCCAGGAGAGGAACGAACGATCCCTATGGTTTAAACAGTAGCCCTTAGTGAAATGTGAGTGCCCGTTTAGAGGAACGTCTTCTGATTGTGAAAGAAGAGATTTCTTGGTTGTTAATCGTCATTTGCCTGGAAGAGACTGAAGTGTCTTCATATAATAGGACTTAGCATTCTTTTTGGGACAATAGAAGCAAGAAACTGCGTCCAAAGAGAGATCCTCCTTTGTAAGTCTACGTTGGCACACTTGTGTATTCACGGTTCAAACCAGGATGCTACAGACAGAAGAAAAAGCTCTTCCAAATTTCTTCTTCTTCCTCAGCTATTACTTTTTTGTTTATCCACTTTCCTGCCCTAGTATTCTAAGAATCTTCATCTTCTTCAGTGATTTTTTCTTCCTGCATTCATTATATTTATACGTTGTCATTTTTCATCTTGTCAATGTCCCCTTCACATCGTCCACTTCGTCGTCTGCTCTGTGTCCGCACACCGAGTTCACACACGCACACGCATGCGTACTGGTGTTCCTGATGTCACTTCCTGGCTCGCTTTTTCTGACTCGCCCAACGTAACTGTTACATCAGTTCTATCAATAAAATCCCCCCTTTCTCCAAAACCCACTTATAAGTCCCCATTCCCTTTAAATATGTGCACTTTGTTCAGTACGTCATCAGCACTTCTGCTTCCACCTTCATTTAATGAGGTCCACAGTTCTTTCTCCCCTGGAATGTCCACCAATTGGGTTCAAGAATTCTTTAAAGTCCTCTGTTCCTGCATAATGCTACACTATGACTCTGCTTAAATTCCATTAAGATATCTCCTCCCATGCCAGATGGCCAACGCCTCTCCATTTTAAGTCAAAATTAAATGTTGCTTCTTCCATGCCAATTTCCTGATTTCTTGGTTTTTATTTATTTATTTGCTTACTTACTTATTTATTTATTTATTTATTTTTATTTTTCTGTAGAGGGTCTTACTACTGACTCATAGCGATCCTCCTGCTTATACCTTCTAAGTGCTAGGATTACAGGCAGGTGTTCCTGCGTCTGGACTCCATTGCTGGCTCAGCGTGCTCAGGGCCTGCACGGCAGAGGCCAAGAACTGAATTCCGGCCCCTGTGCTTACTTAAGCAAGCGTTTAATCTCCTGAGCTATGTCGCCTGCCCTCAATTTCCTGATTTCCCAGTCAATTCAAAGCTCAAATCAATTGCATTTTTTTCTGAATTCCCACGGGATTTCCTTTCCCTCCCTTAGGATCCTTGGCAATCCCGTTGGACTATTATCTATGAACATGAAATTATTATAAATTCCTTGCAGACAGGATTCTTGAGTTACTTCTTTCTTGCTAATAATGAGTTACATAGCAGAAGAGCAGTCAGAACTACATTTGGTGAAGAAGCTTAATGATTATTGTTCATAGAAATGAATGAATTTTAATTTAAGTAATTGAATTTTACGGATGCACTTAGACATCTTCCTCTGCTTTTATACAGTCACTCTTTGAAGTCTCCCTAAATCTTCTCTTACAAACTGCCAGGAAACCTTCCACGGACGGAAAATCTCTGATTTGGTTCCTTTTCATCTCCGCTTGGACAGACTTCGCTGGTCCACAGATAATTAAGAACTATTCATTAGCACTATGTTCTTTCGTTAACTCACTCAGGTTTATTCACTGGGATTGCGTTTGGTGTATGCTGGCCATTTCTAAGGTAGCCTTTCTTACTCACACTTCTATTTCCTAGGGGATGTATGACTGGCACTGTTGCCTGCCAATAGAGTACTCATAGAATGTGGTCGCTGTTTAAAAATCTGTCTTAGTTCCCCTTCTCTTGGACTCACGATGCCCACGAACAAAGTCTTGATTGCTCTTTCCAAATCTGTCTGTGTGGATGTTACCAACTCTTTCTTTAAAGAGCAAAATGCGCCGGCATGAGAGGAAAGGCTGCAGAGATTATGCAGCCACCTGAAGTTGCTGCTCTTGTGAAAGAGAGGAATTTATATCGCGGCAGCCCAAATGCCAGGTCAAGAATTGCTGCGATATGAATTCCTAAAACAATTTAAGTTTCTGAAGCTAGGAGCCTTCCTGCTTGAAAGTCAGTGTGAAACATCAGCATATCCTGTCCCTGCTGAACTTTTCCTCAAATCCAACAGCTCTGGCCTGTTTCTCTACAAAGAGGGCTTAGCTGAGATCAGAAGGAACATTTGTTCCCCATTGTTTTCTGATTATGCATTAAAGAGAGATGCAAAGATCCTCTAGCGAACAAAACAATAAAGCAAAAGTGACCCTTGATTTTAGTTGTGATTATGTTCTTCGCCATCAGAACTGTCTCCTGTGGTCTCTGTACCTATAACAGGAATGTTTTATTTTATTTCAAAGCTTTCATGATGTGAATGCTTCAGTTATTTTTCTCTCTACGCATGGCTGTCTTATTTTTCTCTTGCCAAAACAGAATACCAGGCACACAAAATTAAGGGGAAAAGTTGTTTAGCTCACAGTTTGTGGAGTATCAGTCCATAATCTGCTAGCTCCACGCCACGTTGGCCTGGCAGATGGGCCTCATAGCAGAGAAACATTGGAGGGAGGCGAAGGGGAGCAGAGCGACAAAGGTCCTTAACAGCGTCTCTGTGCCCTTTGAAGTGGTATCCAGAATACCGAGAGGAGGGCAGTGCCAACCCAATCAGTGAGCCGATGCAGTAATCACGTGCCCTTCAGCCCAGCATCGCACACTCCAGATCCAACACCATCTATAATCACATGCGGCTTTCGGAGCACATCTAGACCCAACTCCTAACAATAGCACTGGAACCTCAGCAACATAAAACAGCGTTTAACTGGTTGGATGATAGGTGTGACTTTGTTGCGTGTTTGAGACTTTTCTGGTTTTCAGCAGCTAGAATGAGTTGTACTTAACAAAAGATTATAATAATCCTAAAAATACAGATTATAATAATCCTATTTCATTTTAAAAAACACTTTACATTAAGTCTCATTTACATATGACATCATTGAAAGTGATCTTAATTTACAAGTACTCTCAGAAGTGCAGGTTCTGAAAATATATTTGACAGGGGACTTTCTATATATCCTTTTCCTTCATACTTCATGTAAAATGTATGCAGATTGAAGAGATTCTTCTAAGAGTATGTACATGTCTCTTGCCACTTGGCATTGAGGAAAAAGAATTTGAAATTACACAGTAAAAATATTATTCCAACTTCATTCCTTATTTTGTCTTTGATTCTTCAGATATATCCTAGAAATTCTTACAGAAAATACCTATGAAAAAAGTTATATTTAATCCACCGTGAAGAATTTTTTTATAAATAAATCTACTGGAATATATTCATGGAAAGGTACATGCTAGTTTTGTTAATGCTTTGTTTTTAACTTAAGTAAGTAAAATAAGTATATTTTGACAAATTTTTAATACATAGTGACAAGAAACTATTGTAAGAAAATAAGACGTGGCCATGCTAATTCTTTCAAAATGAAACATAGCTCAGCTCTATTTAATGTGCTAATCCAGGACTCATCAGTTCTATGGGCCAGTGGACCTAATCATGTCCAACAAGTGTAATTTCAAATATCAACCAACATCACTTTAGCACAATAACTATTTTTAGAAAAATTTAGATTTTGTGGAGCAAAAGAAACAGTACAAGAAAAAAGCCATGAAGCCACCACTAGGAAATTGTTTGGAACAAGAGAACAGTGGGGAAAGGAAGCAGAAAGAAACACAAGCCCTGGGAGAGAAACTGTTTTGTCATCAAAGCTTGAAAGTCCACAGCTTCCTGGCTCAGGCTGGCTTGGTCAGCAGAAGGCAGAGGGAGAAGCCGGCAACCAGCAAATAACATGACATGAATCAAACTTCCATCTTAGAGTACAAAGACCAACAACGCTGCATACACTTCAGGGCGCCCTCACCATTTATCTACTCTCTTCCCGCCCAAACTAAACCTGTACTGATGCCCTAGAAGTCTGTATTCCTGGACTGTGCATCCATGCTCATGGTTAAAAGCATTTGTGTACAAGAGAACCCCAAAGGTGAGTGGCCAAGAGATTTGTGTTGGACGTGCAGGTTGAAACTTCTGATACTCACAATCTGTAAAACTATTTTCCATATATACGCATTTTTTTAAGCTGAGGGCAATGGAGGAGAGCATTTGTCATCATCCAAAGGGGCTCAGCAAGCACTTCAGAAATGGAGCGGTGCGATGGAATTTTTATTAAAGACTTATAAAATTTAAATCAGTCATCAACCATATAAGTTAGTACTCTGGATCTTGCGAGGACCAAGCAGTAGACTGTATTCTTGGCACACATCACACCTTAGATAATGTATAGCACACAATCTATTTCATGACCCAATAGACAGGGGAAATTTTCTCTATTTTCAAATGAGACCTTTGGAAACTAAGAATTAAGAAAATTCTAGAGCGTCATCCAGTGAAATCATTAAAGGTGTAGCTCAAATGTGTCCAAAGAACAAGGCCAAACCCCTTAGACACAGAAGCGACTGGCTTAAAGTGATAAACTAAACACAATTCCAAGATAGATCTGGCTTTGTCCAAGAAAAAGGCTCTTTTGAGTTTTAAAGGTCTGATCATAAAAGATAAAATATTCTAACGTTGGGAACTCTTACACTTGCTACTGTGGAATTCAACTTTATATCTTCACCACTCTGGGCATGATTAATAAATGTAAGCTAAAATAATTAATTACATGGGATTTGAAGTGACCCAGTTATTAACTTCCCAATACAAGAGTTTACAAACGGCTTGCCTCCTAGCTCTTGAACTTCCAAATTGCTTTAATGTTCTAATTAACAGTGGATATTTGGGAAAACTTCAAATAACTGTTTGAAGCAAAATAAGTAAATATGTCTTTCTTTACAAAGTGGAAAGAAACACAATGTCTTTAACTAGAAATAGTGATTAAAAGAGGCTAGCAGCAAATCTTTCTATGTATAATGCTTCATAAAATTACATCTAGACTAACACAAATAAAATAATAGGGAAAAATATCTATATCATGAAGTCAGCACTCACCTCGTAGTCCATCTGCTATAATAAAATTTCACAGCAAATTTCTTAATTTTTGTCATTTCTCAGTATCTAGAGAGCTTGAGAACAGTAACGCATGAAGACTATCTGATTCCATGAAGCTCTTTTTTAAACAAATAGTAGTCAACTTAAAAGTTTTACAGTCTGCCTTATCCTGTTTCACAAACTTGAGAATCAATTATCAATAAAAATAAGATTAAAATGTCCTTTCTAAAGTTTTCTATAGAAAACAATAGAAGTTGAAATAATCACTTCAAATATTTTATAGATTTATTTTGCCAAATGTATCACATTTATAAAATTTTTACTAGATTTGTTGAAATTTATACTACATTTGGTCTCTTACCCTTCATTGGCTCAGAGTATTCTGCTTAAAGAAATAGTAGAAATTTTTTAAGAAGCAACTGACTACAGCTGTCTTGTGTTATCCCGAATACTTTCGTTATTTAGCATAAATACTTTCATTATACTTGATATTTTTTAAATTTTTATTGTTTTTAGTAAGAAATAACAGTATGACAGTTTCAAAACACGTGAGTAGTATATTCACAATAATTGATACAATGCATATTGTTGTCCTCAGAGTAGTTATACAGAGCAAAGGGTGTAGATGTGTTTTACATTTTAATTAATGCAATTTCTGTTTATTTCTTTTGTAAAGTGGCTCCATTATCATTATTTGATAAAAATTATTATTGGCAACAGCACCAACTCAAGCAACTTCTCCTTTTCCTGAGAATGATGTGCTTACTATCAGTTTGTGGAGACAATTTTCCTTGTAAAAATACCAAACAAAAGCAGGAGATAGCAATGTTACTTCTAAAAAATACATAAGAGCTAATGAATTTAGTTATGAAGTGTAGATAGCAATATTAAAATATATGTACATAAATGTCATGAATATAGACATACATGACTGTGCACACACATTTTAACATTAAACTCATTATTAATATTTCATGATTAAACAAATACTTTGCTGGAGCAATCCTAATACTTACAATTATAAATTATTTTTAAAAATCTATATAAATGTATGTATTTATACATAAATTATCTGAAGTTATACACATGTATCAATTAAACTGCAATGTAAGACACTAATACGATAGTAAAATAGTCCACCATATATTTCCCACTTTGATGGAAATATTTATACTGGGATTTGTTGAGTTAACATTAAACTTTTCTATTTACTCTACATCTTACATGTTGTAGGACATTTTAATTTGTTAGTTTTTGAGCCATATTAAATTGAATATAATTACAAACATTGAAACAGATACTTTTCTATAAGCATATGTTAATGAGTGGCTGTGGAAGAGAATATTGTTGATTCACAATCGTATAATCTTTAAGAGTTATAAACAAGAATTAATTATATCTCTTCTAGTCTTGTTATGATCCCAGGTGCTATGCATTGTAGTTTCATATGAAGGGCAATACGTTTTTTCACTTTATTTTAGCATTTACTAATGGTTTAATTTGTGGTGCATCAATTTACACATTAAAGCAAAGGTGACTCATATAACCCCTTGATTAAAAATTATAAATCTTTAATTCTTAGCACAACTAAGAAATTTAAGGTTTATTATAGACAACAAAAGGAATTATAGGTCAAACAGCAAAAGGAAAACCGTAGGGCTGGTCAAATAGCTCAGCAGATTAGAGCATCTGCGTCAGCAGATGCAGCAGCTGGGGTTTGTTCCCGCCCCGGGGCCCCTGAGATGGAGATTGAGACTGCGTGTGGTGACGTATGCCTGTAATACCAGCTCTTGGGAGACAGCACACAGATGTGTCACTAGGAGACTGATCTACACAGTGAGACCCGGTAGACCCTACTGTACTAAATTGCAAAAACACAAAGCAAAAGAAAAAACTATTCAATATTAAGATTATTTTGTTAATTGGTATACAAAATTTGAGAGTGGAGATAATAAAGAGATCATAATTAATATGTGCTGAAAGTATTACTGTCATGAGAAAAACATTTCAGTTGTAGCTTTTCGTACGATCAAAGACAGAGATCAAAATCTCTTTTCAAATCCAACTGACAGGAATGTAGTTGAGTGGTAGAGCGCTCGCCCAGCATGAACAAGACCCAGGTCAGCAAGCGTAATGCGATGAACAATACATGCTCATCTCTCTCTTCTCACTCAAATACATTCCCCTAACAATAGCATAGTTTGCTACTAAGTTTTCCAGGAAATGATGAAGACTTATACATTAAGGGCCTACCCCACTGAAGTAGCCACTCAATGCATAACATAATACAGGTGGATACGGCCAGAGTGAGGCTTTACAAGTTTTCTGTACAGCACTTTAATTGAAACAATGTGCATGTCCACTGGTTGCTGGAATTACCAGGATATCTCAACTGCCTAAGAATCTCTAGTGTTGTAGAACTTGGTGAAAAGGGTTTGGGGAAAACAACTATCTTGCCCTCTGAATAATTTGGAAAGATGAATTAAACCAATTTGAGCAAGTTTCCTCAATAGGAATTTACAATTAAATTTATTCAACCAGAATGTATTCATAGATTATACTAAATGTTTATATAAATTACATCTATGAGTTTGTTTTTTTCTGTTTTCATCAGAAGCTCCATTCAAACATGCCTAATACTGTATTTTACAAGCAAACATTAATGCATGCCAGTCATAATCAGAAGCTCCATCTAAGTGTCTACATTCAGTGAATTGGTGCACACTTCAAAGAGGGTTCCTGCTTCAGATAATTTTCTACCAATATTCTAGGTTCTTATTAGCATACTTTTCAAATGATGTCCAGGACGAAACAGCTTGATGGATATGGCCATGTCTGTACTTATTCAAGCGTATAGCAGAATTAAATTCTTTCATGTATTTCCATTTGGAGATAGCAATGTTCAAATAATTATTTTGATAGAGTAATTTGCAAAGATATTAGCTACAATTGGTATGAGCTTAGAAATACTAGAATTTCTATAAATTCCACAAGGGCTGCACTGGGAAAATATAAATATATTTTAAAAATTTAGAAAAAGGCCATATCCAGATACTGTTGTCTAGTAAACAAGAATCCAGATATATGGTTCTTTAAAAGTATGACACATGCTAATATCTATTTTATGTAGAAGTTTGTTTACATCTAAAATATTCACAAATATTGTACGTTCATTTTAAATATAATGAAGGGTAGTCATTAATATTCTAGAAAACACATTTGATAAAACAATATATTATTTTATCCTTATATTGCAAGATAAGAGTTACTGTCTGAACATGTGAGGAAAAGTATACATTGCTTACAGTTCAGAATAGCAAATTATAATCATTAAAAGGTAAGTCAGCCATTAAATAGAAAATATAAATTTCACAGGAAAATCATCGACCAACATTTCTTTTGTATTTCACTAGTGGATATTAAAATTTACTCTCTCTAAGGAAAATCCAATGAAACCACTGACCCATAGTTAGGAAGAATATGAAATTTTTTTTTTCTTTTGCCTTTCCCCTGCAATAAACCATACAGATACTGATTGCTATCATCTCTAATGTCTGCTTTGTACCCATAATTATGTGATTATGTGTTCATAATATATACACACATATATACGTAAAAGTAAATGTACATTTACAAAATGGTTGGCCTGCAGAAGGGATTTGCTTTTTGGCTCTATAGAACAATATTATTAGATAAATGAATATCTTAGCAAAATACCTTGAACTTGCTCAAAGTTACTTCTTAGGAAAGTATCAGTAACAAAGACTAAAGATTATAGAAGTATCTAAAATGAACTTAATTATACGAATTAACGTATAAATAAATTATTGGGAGTTTTTGGAAATGAAAAAGAAAACACAAGCAGGTTCTACCCTTCTGGTGTTTCCGCACCAGCTCAGCTCAGTTGAGCAGCATGAGTAAGTGGAGAATTCTCCTTGAACAAACTTGGCAGACATAACATTTGCTTCATTATAATTTAATTTCCTTTTAAATGGAAGCCTATTATGCCCAAGTACAAGCGGGGATATCACTAGTGGCCCGGCCTGCAGAGCTGCCCCAGGAGCGCGTCTCCCACCCAGCTCCGCTACTCCCTCCCATTCGGTTCTTTACCCCTTAGCTGTTCTGCAGGGAATGACTGCGTCTCTTTCTCCCTCAAGTATCAGATCCTCTCCCAGCACATGTGTCCTCCCAGAGAGAAACACTTCCTAGAAAGCCTGTCAAAATTGCCAAAAACTCTTTTGCTTTGATAAAAACAGCTCAGTGAAAGTAAGACTTCATGTAGTATTTGGTACGCAATATTTTTCATTTCATAGAATGTGTAGTAACCCTAAGAAAAATAGTTTTGAGGACATAGTATTCAGGAACAATATTGTTATAAAATACTCAACTAAATGCTTGATTTTATTATTTTAGTTTCCTTTCCTCCATAGTTTCTTAACCTCACATACCTTTAACTGCCATCAAAATAATTAATACATGACATTTAACACTGATTCCTAATGCAATTTGAAGGTCCCAATGAAAATACATATGCTGTATACATACACCTGAACCTGAAATTTGGCTGCTCATGAAAAAAGAAAAAATATGTTTTGTGTCAGTACCAGTGACTCTGATAGCTACGGTTACACAAGGACACTATTGTGCTTTATATGGCAAGAATATTGTACCTGAGAAGCTGTCTGGGAAAATCTGGGAAGGTGGCCAATTTTAAAGTGATACAAGAAGCAGGGTTTATGCGTAGCAGAGAGAAGAAAGTTTGTACAACGTCGTAGTGTAACAGAAGGTAGGTCATTGAGATGAAACGGTACAGTAAGTTTCAGCACAACCACATACTTAAAGGAAACATTAAGTAGGAAGGAAATAGTGGACTAATTTATCATGTTATACAATAGTTACCTATAAAGTAACAGTATTATTTACAAATTATGAGTAACTACATTGTTCAGTTGCCACTGAAATTATTCAGATATGTATATCAAGAAAAACTGACTTCAAATAGTCAACAAATATTCATATGTGATCCATTAATACATGTGAAATTTATCATTTTTTAAAATGTGGTGAGTACAGGGTCCACAAGGCCTCACTACATAGATTGGATTTGTAGGAATCCTCCTGCTTTCGGTCTCCCAAGCTCTGGGAGTACAGCATGCACTGACACGCCCAGTCTCCATTGCTGTTTCAGTGCTCCCTGAAGGGTGGGGCCAGCATAGTAGGCTGGGGACTAAACCCCATCCCCTGTGCTCTGCCTATGCAGGTGCTTTAGACCACTCAGTCTAAGCTGGCCCTTAGTTTTTCTCTCTTACATGTTTGCAATTCATAGTGTTAATATTCATTGTGTGGACACTATATATGAATGGAACCCATCGTAACTGCATTTTTCATCTTTCCCAGCCTTCTCCCAATGCTAATGGTTTAGTCACTATTTATTACATCTCTTAAACTGTTCCATACATATATTAAAATAATATTGAAGTAGAATAAAAGAGGAATAAAAGAGGAAAAATATGCCACAAAATAAGTGGCATATTTTAAATATATGAATCTTACTTTTTTAAAAATTATCTCAAACTTTTTTCAGTTTTACTTTTTTTCCCCTTTTACTTGTTATTTGAAAAAAAATCCCTATCATGATTAAAATGATCACAATGAATATGCTTATTTGAGGAGAACAAATTTTAAAATGTCTAAATCAAGTAAGTATGGTTTCCAAAATTGTTTCCCAAATTTGTTTCTAAGTCCTCTTGTAACAAAATGTTTTATGTGATAATATCAGATAACTACTGAAATTGGTGATCATTTATGAACTTGCTTCCCCTTCTGTTATCATTCGTGCTCTGTGTGACTTCAGCCAGATCTCGATAATGACATAATTGCCTTCACGAAGTCACCGAGGGTCTATTTCGTATGCTCTCATTTCTCCTATAAGAAGCGGCTCTTTATCCTGCGGTGACTGCAGCCTGATGTTTCAAAACATAACATAGAAGAATCATCCACAGAACTGACACACTTATACATTAGTCATGTCTGAGACGTGTCCCCAGAATCTTTATTTTAACAAGCATCTCAGATTGATGGGCTACCATCATCACTGATTACACTTTGTAAATACTGCTCCTAATCATAGGGAGAATCTGGAGTTCTCTGCGATGAAATGGAACAATGCTCTTGGATTGGGAAGCACAGAATTAAGGCAGATATTACTGAAACGCAATATGTATTTAAGTAGCCCAAATAGCTATTGTAGCTTTTTTTTGTTTGTTTTATAAGTGCAGAAAACCATGCAATTGCTTTCTTTTACTATAACAAAGCAAACAAAAGAGAAACAAAACCAAACACTGAAAATGTATTTCCAGTGTAAATTCTGTTCCCTAAATTTTTATTGTCAATTTCCATGCTTACCTGATATCATCACATAAAATATATTGTGAGCAAATTAAAAAACATACTGACTTTTGGAGAGTTAACAACTTAAGTTTGCAAACCAAAAAATTAGTGAAAAAGAAGGGCTACAAGGATAGCCAGTATTTTGGCCCTAGCCCTTCAAGGTCAGTGAGGACTCCGGACATAAGAGCATTTGTGAGCCGGGCGTGGTAGCTCACGCCTGTAATCCCAGCACTCGGGAGGCTGAGTCAGAAGGATCGGTGCGAGTTCGAGACCAGCCTGGGCTACAAAAGTGAGCTCAAGGCCAGCCTGAACTGCATAGTGAGACTCTGTCTCAAAAAGACAAAAAAAAAAAAAAAAAAAAAAAAGAGCATTTGTACTGTAATATTCCTATAACTCAGTGGTGTCCCGAATTTTCTGTTCAAGGAGATTATGGGTCCACAGAGGAAAGGGATCAATGATGTACTGAGTGTGTAAGGAGTGTCACCTAGAGAGAAAACTTTCTCTCAGGCTCTCATAGAGAGCAAGCTGGTCAAGCAATGGCCATGACTCCTCCAGATGGCTGACACTGACAAAAGTTCAAGAAAACGCTGTACATGAAATCAAGATAAATACTGAGCAGAGCTGACTGACCTTGTCAGATACAAAAGTTACATGTTTTGTTTTATAGGTCTTTCTTTAATGTGGTCCTAGCCATTTAATAGAAAAATTTAACCACAAAGTATAAAAAGGAAAACCCTACGAATATGCTGACCTAGAAAAGTCGCAAGTCAACAGCTTCTGACATTGCCAGTTCTGCTGATAACCCACTACTATTAAGGAATATTGGACGATATATACAACTACTTTCTATTAGTTCAATGAGAAGAAAGATTTATACTAATATTGTTTAGAAAAGTCATGTCTACATCTTATACTCTGAGCAACTACTATGAAGACAACAATATACATTGTATTATTGTAGCTGTTCTACAAACATGTTTTTAGACTGTCTTATTGTGATTTTTCTCTTATTAAAATTAATAAAATTTTCAATAAGAAAGAAAAGGCATACTGATATAATTGAGGCATTTTTAACTTGTTCCAATTTTTTAAAAAATACATAAATTGTTACCACTTTTTAAAAGGCATGTAGATTTGTCCAAATGAAAAGGTAATATTAGGAAAGTTTTTTGAGACAATATTATTTAAAAACGAAATTTGTATATTTAATACCATCTGTTTTGTACATAAATTCACTGATTAAAGTTTCCTTTTTTATTCCAGTTAAATACCATCTCAATATAAGCATAAAAAATATTTCATGTAAAGGAATGAGCAAATAATATTTAGCACCACCAACCCGTTTCAGAAGATAAAAATGGCCTGGTAAACAACTGTGATATGGAAATCTAGGGAAACTTCTAGTCCCCGCCAAAAGAGCTGAGGAAGGAAAGAGAAGTTTAATTCATTTGGCACAATCACATTTCAATACTGAAAAGGGAACATTTTTCAATATATGAAGATAAACATAGCGCAAACAGAAAAGAACTGTGTGCGAGAACATCTCATACTGTCCTATTTTACTCTATTTTCCTCAGGAGATTAGAATTTCAAACCCAAAGCTTGTTTTCAGTGCGGACAGCCTGTAAGCCCAAAAGTAAATAGACGTACTCTAACGAAGACAAAACATGCTCCAGTGAAAGGGCAAAAACACTTCCGACCTTAGACTTGAAATACTATTTGCGAATAATTGAAATAGGCATCACTTTGACCTCGCCTAATATGATAATACAAATTTAACCATAGTTATTGAAAATTATTTTGTGTGAATCAAAAGTTCGGGTGAACTTTTGGACTCAGCTTCAAAACTTGGACGCAATCTGGTGGAAAGCAGGCACTGAGGAAAGAATTTAAATGACTTGGATGTGAGGAATGAGGCATTGTACAAGTTTTTAAATGCTCAAATTACTTCATTGTAGCTCTCCTGCAACATGCTCAGGAGAGGAAGATGGGGTGATTTTCCAGAGAATCAACACTGTTCTTCAATCTCTGAAGGAGAGTTTCATGTCAAATTTCTCTAAAATGTCTTTCTTTGCTGTTGTTATTACTGCGTCTCACTATATATTCCAGACTGGACCTGAACTCATGATTCTCCTGTCTTTCAGTGCTGCAATTATAGACAATCACCACTTGACCCAGCCATCTTTAAAAAAACAAAAAACAAACAAACAAAAAAAAAACATGGAGAGTCATGGTTGGTCAACTAAATGTTTTTCGAATCCTAAGGTTCTTCTTTATCGTATTTCTTCAGAATACAGTCTGCACAAAATCAGCTACATAGATTAGGCAGCAGACAGCTCAAATATGACTGATTAAATCTGCAATTAATAATTATAGAATGTAATTGTATGCAAATTATTGCACGTTGAGATTGATATTTCACACAATGCACAGTTCTATATTACATGGCATTGTTGAAACTCCACAGCGTATTTCCACCTCATGGTGGGTTTTCCTCACTTCAACACACCTCCCGTGCTTACTAAATACATTTCAGGATGGTGACTTTGGGACTGCAACGCTATAGAAATACATAGTTAGTGCCACTAGAGAGTACCAATTAAAGCGCATGCTAATCATGAGACTGTCAATACAGATAATAATTACCTGTGACTTTTATCTCTTAATAGACACATAATTGTAGTGCAATTCAGAGCTATTATTCTTTTTAAAGAAAATTCTAAGTCAAATTAGTATTCTTAATTTTAAAAATAATGTTTTCCATACCTTTTAAACACATTTTTTTTTTTTTTTAATTCTGGCCATACACTACTTAGTAATTACATTTTCTTTCTCATTTTCTGTTAATTTGTACCAGTCGTTTTCAGGAATTAGAACCAATTTTTTGCTTTGCTCTTCTGATTTTCAGAGTATTTCCATATGGAACAATAGAAATAAATGATAATATCACGAATAAATGATGACTATTAACAATAAAAATTAATATTTCATATTCTTGAAAGCTACACATATTATATGTTTTTGCTAATTATAAATACTGTATTAACAATATATCACATCAAAATTCAGCTAAGCTTCCCCATAGCTCTAAGAGGTATTCAGTTGGTATTCTAAGCATTCTACGCTGAGAGCTTTCCAGAGGTATCCCTGCCTTAGACACACGTGTCCCAGCTGGTCTTAGAACTAGGACCACTACTTCCTGTCTGAGCAGGTTTTTGCGAGGAATCCAATATGAGTTCCGCATTTGGACCAGCAGGCAGATTTGATCAAGATGATGAGGTACATGGAATTTATAGACAAAGCTGTCAGAACAGAATACTGGCAGTTCGAGCTTTATTCAGTACTAGACAGACGATCCCATTTGTCTATTTGGTCCTTACACCTCCATTTTATTGCAAAAAAAAAAAAAAAATCCCATAAAACTATGTACTTAGGCCTATGGTGTGCACTGAACATAAACAATGAAATAGGCAACTGTTTTAACAACCAGGCATAGACTGTGAATAAAATTACATAACAAATGGTATAGCAGAGTCATGCAGAAAGTAGTAAGGAAAATTGGGGAAAATACAAACACACTGACTAGCAGCTATTTGTGTTTGGCTTTTCCGTATACACATAATATATCAGCAGGCAATGTTTTTGGAGAGATACAGTATATGGCCTTTGAAAATCATGACTGGTTTTATTATCAAGGTATGTACACTGAACAAATGTTCAAAAACAAATCGAAAACTTTTCAATACAAAGGAAAATGAAAAGTAATTTATCAGAATGGGGAGGTAGTTAAGCAGTCTAACTGCCTTCTTGGCAAGTGCAAAGTCCCAGGTTCGATCTCTGGTACCATATGCAGTCCTAGCCATGGCACAGAAATGGGGCGTGGCAGTGCACACCTTTAATCCCAGCGCTGGAGGATCGCTAGAGTCCAAGCTGTGTAAGAGACCCTATACCAGCGGTTCTCAACCTGTGGGTCGCGACCCTGGTGGGGGTCGAATTACCAAAACACAGGGATCCTCTAAAGCCATTCCAAATCATAACTGTAGCAAAGTTACAGTTTTGAAGTAGCCGCCAAAATTATTTTTTGGTTTGGGGGTCACCACAACATGAGGAACTGGATTGCGGGGCCATGGCATTAGAAAGGTTGAGAACCACTGCAAAGATGATTTTAAAAAATTAAATGTAATTTATCAACAATACTGAAAATTAATTAGCTATGGATAGGAGTGGTGTTTAAAAAACAAAACAAAACAAAAAACTACCTTACACAATTTATTTTGAGAAGGACTCTATTTAACAATCTAAAATTGAATTGAAATTGTGCCAAAAAAATTTTCTTTTCAAACTGTATAGTCTATATGTACTGGTGATCTGAGAGCATTAACTACAATGCATAGACCTGTCACATAACTTTCTTTTTAGTTGAAGCCAAAATATTTTGTTTGAAGTGACTTGCGTACATGGCACATGAGCTTTACTTACATGATACTAGAAATTGTGCATGGAGAAAAATGTGCGATTGATCAGAATAGTTTTCTGTCCTGTACCAATCTAAAAATATCTCAGGCGTCTAGCGCCATGCAGCTCATGCCCTTGAAAGAGTCAGCGCACTGCTCACTGACCTTTCTGATGACTGGGATGTAGAGGCAAAGCGCGTCTCTTAGGTCTGAAGCAAAGGATTACCTTTTTCTGCTGTCATCAGAAGTTTTTTGACCTTTCTATTTCTTTCCTCAAACAAACTGCTCTAGAATTCCAGTTTTTTTTTTAATATTTATATTTTAAATGTACAAACCATGAAACTCTTTCATGCCCTTTAACTGAAGTACCGTTCTTCCCTTGGTTTGGAACATTTTGCAATTTTGTAAGTCTCAGAAAACTGAATAAGCAGTTACATTGTCACAAAGATTGATCAAAATATACTATAAAAGTGGATAACTTGGGGCTAGTCACATAGTTCAGCGGACTGAAGGTCCTATGTAGTCAGGCGCAGAAGTTGGGGTTCGATTCTCAGCCTGCTGTGCTGGCCCTACCCCCAGGGTGCTCTGCGAAGGTGACTGAGACAAGGCGTGGTGGCATATGGCTGTAATCCCAGCGCTCGGGAGGATGCAAAGAAGAGGATGACTATGACTCCAGTCTGTGTAGTGAGAACCTGTAGACCCTAAGAAAGGTAGGTAACTGCTGGCTGGGAGACGGCTCAAGGGGCAGGCTTCTAAGAGCCTGCCTGGAGAGTCCAAGGACCCGGGTTAAGACCCCGTACCACCTGCTGTGCAGGCCCCAAAACCCAAGTATACTGTGCTGGCCCCCCAACTGGGCTTGGCAGTATACACCCATAATCCTAGAGCTGGACAGACCGAGACAAGAGGATCACTCTAAGTCTGTGCTGCACAGAGAGAATGTGTACCCAATAAAGAAAGAAAGAAAGAAAGAAAGAAAGAAAGAAAGAAAGAAAGAAAGAAAGAAAGAAACAGACCAGATATAGAGTGCTGATATGCTCCTGCCTCTGAGCATGCTCTGATACTCTGATAAAATGCAGACACAATACATGTGTAAATTGAATTTATCCTTTTGCACATGGCTATTTTGTCCCAAGAAATACACATAGATTTCATTTAAAAAGAAACATCACCTACACTAGAAGGCAATGTCTCGTCCACTTTTCTGATGGTAAAAAGATGGTATAGATGTCAGGACAGCCCTGGCATTTATGCTGTGAAGTGTCCAGTTTTCCTGTAAATTTCTGACTAGGGCTTATGGGAATTAGAATGCCTCGCAAAATAAACCACTCAGGCGACTTTTTTTTCCTCAGTAAACTACTTTTGAGAGAGAAACTCTATTCTTGACAATGTCTAAGAGAAATGACTATTATTATTTCTTAATCAATTTTTACCTTTGTTACTGTTCTGGAATTCATTTTACCTAAAATTTCAGGAGAATTAGTTCCATAGTATTGATTCTTCTTTAGTGCTCTACAGAAAACAGGACACTACCTATAATGAACATTTCTTTGATCTTTTTCAAAACTGAAATCCAGCCCGGCATAATGGCATGTGGGTGCTATTCAAACACTCAAAAAGCCAAAGCAGAGGTATCACAAATTTAGAGCCTACTCTGGGCTACTTAGCAAGTCATGTCTCAGAACCAGACAGACACACAACAAAGACAAAATAGGCAGGATCCACATAGACTGTTACCACTGTAATAATGTGCAGTTATGATTTTTGCTTTGAATGATCAGTGACACTCTGAAACCAATGCATGAACTATATTCTAGAAATTTCTCCAAGTGATTGTTACATGTGGTTCATAGGTACATCAATATACAAGGGATAAGTAGCTAAGATGATGTAGCTTGGGAAATTAATTGGTATCATATTAAATAGCCCTAGAGATCCCTTTTTGATACATGATATACTTTGTTTATATAGATTTTTAAAGACTCTAAAATGATATATAGATATGGAGAGTTGTGAAAACTGAAAGGAAAGAATAATGGGAAAAAAGAAATGAAGTTTAAGAAAAAATCAATTTTAAAATTATATTTATTAGCAATGTGTTATGTCTCCTATATAAATAGTGATTATCCTCTCCAAGTTTTTTAAATGTCCTAAAAATAAAACAAAACGGTTTCATTTAATTCCTCACTAAAGGATGAATGGCTAAAGGAAATGTGTGATACCCAGATAAACGAACAGGAGGTTAGATAGACACTGTAGAATATTATTCAGACTAAAAAGAAGCAAGGCACCTTCTTGACCTCATAGACCAACCAGGAGCACGTTTTATTAAGTGAAATGATCAACCCAGGAAAGTGAATATTGTATAACCTCCCTTATGTGGGAAGTGCATCATAGACAATGCCAAAATCTAGAAATAACAGTTACCAGGGGTCAGAGATGGAGAGAAATGTTGAGATACTAAGGACAATTTTCAGGTAAGACATACAAGTATCCGAGATTATATTGTGTGCTGCATATAATTGTTGGAATGCATATCTGAAAGTTGCTTATAAAGTGCATGTTAAATGTTCTCACCATCAAAAAAAGCAGACAAGTGATAGATATATATCATGATTTAATTATTTTGAAGTGTATACATAAATCAAAATATGATACTTTTATACTCTAAAGGAAATTTTATGTGTTAAACAAACCTAATAAAACTGAGAACGTACATGTTTTAAAATAGCTGGAAATTTTCTAAGGGTGTCCCATCATTAATTCCAACATAATAAACAGAAATTTGTGGAGATTCTTTGTTTTTATTTTTTTTTTTTGCTTTTTTTTTTTTTTTTTTTTTTTTTTTTTTTTTTTTTTTTTTTTTTTTTTTTTTTTTTTTTTTTTTTTTTTTTTTTTTTTTTTTTTTTTTTTTTTTTTTTTTTTTTTTTTTTTTTTTT
>PVJA010013229.1:0-18568 GCA_004027025.1 Myocastor coypus | reverse complement strand
TGATCCTCCTACCTCAGCCTCCCGAGTGCTGGGATTACAGGCGTGCGCCACCACGCCCAGCTTGTTTTTGCTTTTAAGGGAAGGTCTACAGGATGTTCAGCGTCTTACCGCTAGATGGGACCCGTAGTGTTCCTCCTGTTTACAGCCTGCCAAGAGCTGGGATTACAGGCTTGCACCACCACGCCCAGCCTCAATTGCTGTCTCAGTGCTCCTCAGGAGGCAGGGCCAGCACTGCAGGCCTGGGGATCTATCTGGCTGGCCCAATACATGTTTTTAAATGCAAGATAAATGTAACAGTGAAAAATACACCAAAATATGCTGGAGATTTTTTTTTTTTTAATTTAAAGCAGAGTGGAAGCCACAGAGTACTTTTTAATATTTTAGTAGCTGGGTGTTAAAAATTAGAAAGAAAAAAGATTAACTTACACTTAGTAAATTATTACATTTAATCTAATCTGGTAAGACATTCCACCATGCAAGCATTAGAAAAGTTACGAATGACATGTTCTACACGCTGCACCTCATGTTAAATCTCTAAATTCTGAGTCTGCAGTAACTGCAATGTAATCTCTCGTGTGGCTGCGGGCTGCTCAGTGGAACAGCACAGGTTGACTACGTTTCTATCTTGAAGTTCATTTGCTCTTCTCCAAACACATTCTTTAAAGTGATAGTAGGATACTGAAAGATAACATTAGGCTCTATTCGTAGGTCCCAATGGGTCATTTGAGAAGACATCCTTTAAAAACAAAATGAAATTTTATTTTGGCTAACAGCAAATGGGAGGATAAGCATTTTATATATTGGAAAGGGAAAATAAAAAGAAATAAAGTCCAGTGTGGATAAAAGAAGGCTTAAAAGAACTCTTTTGCTTCACAAAAGGTTTTAAAACAAAAAGCATGGATCATGCTATTAGCATTGACAAGGAACTGCAGAAAAGCCTGAGGAAGTCAGAAAGCACCCCAGCTCCGCAGAGCAGGCACAGAAAGCGTGGTGGCTTTCACATCACGTGGCTTATTTTAAGTCTTGCAAACTGACAATTTGTAAGGGTTGAAAACAGCAGGGTGTATAATAATGGGGTATTTCATTGCAAGCTAATGACTAAGCCAAACAGTATTTAAGGTTGGTAGAAACATGATCAATCATCCTGAGTTTATTTTTAATGGAAATATTTTTGTAAGAACCTAAATATAATGCTAACATTATTCTGCTTCTATAGCTTCCATGTCGTGCCATTCTAGGATTCTGGAGCATATCAGTGCTTGGAAGTTTGTGTTTACATGCTGTTTTCTTGCTCAATACAGTAGGCATAATGTATAAGAACAGAAAAGCAAGAGGGTAATGAAAAAAAAAATGAAGGAAAAATTCCAGTAGAGTAAAACAAAAAAAAACAAAAACAAAAAAAAAAACATGTTGATTATTTTCCTACTTGTGCTTTTGACTTCCTTCTAAATGACACACCATAGGACACACGCCAGGGAATTCTAAAGTAGCGTGTTTTGACTGCATCTTCAAGGGCAGGGGTGTAAGAACTGTCTTCCTGAAGGATGCAGTCCCTTTATTTTCCCGATGTTCTATCAAAAAGGACAAGGCAGCATTCTAAACCTTTTAATTAGCGAGCTTTTTAATGCATGTTGCTTTAAAAAAGTGTCCTGGGGATTGGTGACATGGGTAACGCCTATGGTTCTTGGGAAATTTTTGGACCAAATACAATATGTGTAGCATGTGCACACGGTTAGCTGATAGAGATGGGAAAGGAAAAAGTGAGGAGTGTTACCTTTAATAGATTCCTTATCAACATTCTGTTTTCAGTCATTGGGTCAGAGGCTCTCTGAAGGCAGGAAAAGGGAAAATTTTGATTCCCCTTTTCATTCTCTGGTCAACACCATGCTAATCGCCACAGAAATCTCACAGTTCCTATGCTTGTGGGCCTTATTAGCGTTAAGAATTATCATTTATAATTACTGGATCTGAAAAACTTAATATTTGGAAGGCTGGCACTACATACATCACAGAATGTCTATAATAAGAAATTTATATGTTATAAATGATTTATGGACACATTCTTATAAAATCCATACCAAATACAGCATCATTAAAGTTATTAAAATATGCCAAGGAGATAGTTCAGTGGACTAAGCACCTGCTTAGGCAAGGGCAGGGACTGGAGTTTGATCAGCAGCACCACGTGCCATGCCGGGCCTGCCCCTGGGTATGCTGAGCCAGCCACGGAGTCTACACGTGGCAGATTTGGGTTCTGGGAGGCTAAAGATAGGAGCATCGCTACGAGTCCAAGCTGTGTAGTGAGACCCATAGCAAACACATAAAAAGAAAAATATGATCACAATATGTTCCGAACAACAAAAAAATTGCAACTTGGGGAATTTTTATCTACATAATTTTTTTAAAAACCTTCAAAAATAATACTATATTTAAAATTATTTTTTTTCAGCTGCAACCATTTGACATCCATTGAGTACCCTGCCTGAGTCTTAGGAAAGGCTGGAGAGGCCTTTTTGTTTGCTGGCAACATTGGTACACAATTCCTCACAGCGATGCCTTTCTTCTTTCATATTGTTTCTCAGATTCCTGGTAATGTGATGTAATCTTGCTTAGACTTCTACTGGAAAATTTCCTGCTGCAAGTATTCAGAAAGATTCCAGGCCCTTCCCTGCTACGTATTCAAGCACTCTGCCATCTAGTTATCAAGTTACTTCTGTGTCACAGGGGTCACAAGTCATGTTGTGCTGCAGAAAAGTTCAGTGATTTATGCCATTAACTGAGAGAAAAAATAACTTGGAAGAGCAAAGGGCTTAGAATTTTTCAATCTGTAGTCATGGTTCTAAAGAAAGCACATGGCCTTTAGAACTGCGAAATCACTTTGTCCTTCATAAGGAGCTGCATTATGTCCATGGCTTGCAAAATAATATGCCTCGTGCGCAGAAGTACAAACAAGAACCGCACAACCCTTCTGGAAACTGAACAAGCAGTCTAATCTGTCTTGCGGAAATTCACAGCATGATATTTAATAATACTCTAAGCAAAGTGCATGCAAATCTATTGAGCAGTACCATTTACCCTCTTCCTGTCTTTGTACAGTCCTCCTGATCCTGGCCTCTCAAGACAGCAACATAGCTCTGATGTATGTATAAATATCCCGCAGAGACAAAAATCTGGTTGTGATCCAGTTTTTTTCTGGTCCTAGCTAGGAACAGTTGAGTAGAGAATGCAACTGTTTATTTCTCTTCTCTCTCTCTAGTAAGTAGGGGATTCCTACATATTCCAGGAAAACTGCAGCGAGGTCTGTGGCGAAAACTGAAGTGATATTTACCAGTGATTTTGTGTGACACTCTTGGGGCTTCTCCACACTGTTCCACATCAGGGCTGACAAACACTACTAAGTGTGGAAACCAGATTATTATTTCCCTGTGCTTAATGCCTCCCGCCTTTTGAAATAGGACAAAACGTTTCTTCTGCTCTCCTCACCCACCTGCAGGCTTTATAGTGACAGTGGAGTCAAGGGTTCTTCCTGTCACATGGAGTAGAGGTGAGCTTCTAGAGGAAGCAAGAGAAAGCCAGGGTGTACACTCTGTGTTTGCACATACGCTTTTTCGCAAACAAAGAGGGAACCGCTGAGATAGCTAAACCTGAATCACTCTGCACTTCTGTGTCTCTTTAGAAACTAGTTTTTTTTTTTTTTTCAGAAAAAAAGAAAAACAAGATTTCATTCTTTGACATCATTAGGCCCAATTTAGTGTATTGTTTATGCCTGGTGTAAACAATGACAGTTTTTAAATAATTTGAAAGTGTAAAATGATTTCATGAAGGAGAGAATGTTATACATAGCAAGCACCTACCATGTGAGATGCACCTCAAGGTACATGAACAGGGCTGGGCAGATAGCTCATGGCATCAGTGCCGGCCTGGCAAGCGCAAGGCTCCACCTTTGATCTCCTTTGTGGGTCCCCAGAACCGGGCATGATGGTGAGTGCCTGTAATCCCAACACTGGGGAGGCTGAGACAGGAAGATTGCTTTGAGTCTCAACTGTGCAGCAAGACCCTGTATCATATCCTATGGATGGATGGATGGATGGATGGATCGATCTATCTATCTTTGTATCTATGTATGTATGTATGTATGTATGTATGTATGTATGTATGTATCTATCTATCTATCTATCTATCTATCTATCATACATAAGTAGCAGATACATGCAAATGAGTTTTAGCTTTGCCATAAAGGACACAGAGCCAGGGAAGTTCTGAAATATGCTCATGGCCACACTGCAGCTGAATTTAAATCACATTTGATTCTTGTGAAAAAGGCAAAGGTAATGGCCAGATAAAAAGTAACCCCAACATAAAAGGCAAGCCAAAGAGTACTATGCATACCGTCAGACACTTTCACTTACATTGCTGATGATCAGACTTAGGACAATAGGAACACTAGCCAACCTTTCTAATACTGAGTGACAACCTGATCTCTGGAACATAATGTAGGGTGTTTGGGGAAGCAGTAGGGTAGTGGTAGGAATTATTCTTTCTTCTTTCAGTTTTATTTTGAAACATACTTGCACTAAACTTCCTAGGTTAGACTCAAACATGAGAGCCTCGGCTCAGCCTACTAAAGGGTGGGATTATGGGTGTAGAATACCTTGCAAAAGAGGGGCTGTAAATTTTGAAAAAGAAAGAAAATATTTTATAATATATTGAAGATGAGTAGAATTACTAGCATACATCTCCCAAAAGCAGCTTTTGATTCAGACTCAAGTTCAGAAATTTTCATGTTTCCTTGTTAATAAACTATTTCTAAAAAAAAAAAAAAGAACTATTTCAACTTCCTTGTCTTACTTACAAAACACACATTTGAAGTTTTGTCTTTAATTTTCTATAAGGACAATATCAAACTTAAATTTTAAAATGCTTTATGATAATATTTTATTATGGTTTTTAAATTACCTACATGTTATTACTTTAATATTAAGTATAAATCTGAAATAGAAAGCACAATAAAAGATAGGTTTATTATCAGTCGATTCATTGATGTTAGCCATTCTTTCTGGAGTGAGATGGAATCTCAGCGTTGTTTTAATTTGCACCTCACATGCAACTACACTGAGAGCACCAATGTATAATATAAGAATCATGCTTGAAATACCTGTCTTCTTGATCTTGTTAATGTGTACCATTTTTTAATGTCATGCTATTACTATACTCTCTTTAAAATAATTTTTTTTTAGAAAGAGGCAATAAAAGAAAAAGAGATACAAGAACAAAATTTTAAGATTTCTTGAAAGGGTGTGGTAATATTCAATCATATGTCCAGTCTTGTATAACTACATCTGTTAAGCTGAGCAACAGATTTGGTCATAAAAATAGATAATACAACAATCATTGTTAGTCAGATATTCTTGTTTTGAAAATCTGTAACATATGTATTGTTGCATATTGCCCTGTTTTTATTTTTCTTATTTTTGTTTTAATTATTCACAATAAAATAGTAATGATAATAACTCTCACTTCTCAAATAACCAATGATGTTGAAACATTGTTTCATGTATTTATTTGGCATTTCTATTTCTTCATCTGCTAAGTACCTCCTCATCTCTGGTGGCCACTTTTGCATTGGGTCTTTGTAGTTGAGGGGCCTGATTTTTCTCAGTTTGTTATATGTTCTGTATACAAACCCTTTGTCTGTAGGACAACTGCCTACAATGTTCCCCAACTGTGTGGGTTGTTGTTTTACTTTGTTGGTGATCCTACCAAATTCTGGAGGGGTTGTGGAGAAAAAAAGGAACATTTCTCCACTGCTGCACGAGTGTAGACTGGTACAACTATTGTGGTAATCAGTGTGCAGATTCAAAAAAAAAAAAAAATTAATTAGAGGTCTCATTTGACCAAGCTATTCCCTTTTTGGTATCTTCCCCCAAAATTAAGATCATCATAGTACAGTAATATATGTGCACCATGTTTATAGTAGCACAAATTGTAATAGCTCAATTCTGCGAACAACCCAGATGTTCATCAGCTGAATAATAGATAAAAAGAAGAGGTTTTTTTTTTTTAATAGAGTACTATTCAGTCATAAAATGGATAAAATTGAATCTTTTATAGGGAAAAGGATGCAAAACTATACTCATTAGTAAAGTCAACCAGACTCATACGTGTAAATATCAAATTCTCTACCTAGTGTCAAAAAAGGAATTAGTAAATAAGATCAAGAATGTAAAAGAGATAGTGTGAATTAGGGAGATTTTTTTTTAAAGACAAACTGACAGGGAAAAGAGAAACAAAAAAATATGTATATACAAGATAGTTAAGATTGTTATGCACCTAGTTTCTCTTAGCTCATTAAAAAGCAATTTTATGCTAATAATATATGGACAATTGCATGCAAATATCTACTCTGAATAACTACTAAGAACACAGCAATACACAATGTATCAGCTATTACAACTGTCTCAACCTGCTTTGAAACTCTGTTTCATTATGTTTATGTTTTGTTTTGTTTTTGCTATTTTTTTAAAGAAAATACAACTGGCATGGGGAAAAGAGAAGGAAGGGAAATATTTATACACTAACGATAGCTTACATAATTGTACTACTAACTTCTGTTGCTTTACTGAAAGGAACAGTTAATGTGTCTTTGATGAATCTTGCGTACCTATATCTGGTAATCTGAGAAAACTACTTTGAAGATAGCAGTATGTAACATAACAACTATTATTAACCTTCTATTATCTACTTTTGAAATTCTTCACCATTTTTATTGTTTTTGATGTTCAGTATATATCTTTGGTTTTTGTTTTTATCTCTTTAGAAAAGATAGGCTTACTCAAATTTAAATGAATAAATTAGATGACACCTAAAAATTATATAATGTCCAACCATATATATATATATACACTCACTTTTTTCACAGAAGAGTCCAAATGGAAGTCTAGCATATCTCAGAAATGACTCTCAGAAAAAAAAGAGCCAATATTAAAACTGCTACTTTCGTCCTGTTATTGATAAGTATGAGTTTTATGTTACTAGTATCTCCAATTATCCTTCTGATATCTGCAACAATCTATACAGAATTACCGGAAGATTGCAGTCTACGTTTATTGAGCTTTTCTTGAATTCTACTCCTCTTTTAGCATCTAAATCACTCTGACAAATCACCTACACAGAAAAGATCTGCACTTGCAGGAATTTTGACCAAGCATGAATCCATTGGCTGCTAAAGTCACACCATAGTAAAATTCCCACATAAAGGAGCCTTCCAAAGATAGGCAGCTTCCTATCTTTGCCTAAGATTGTCGAAGTGGTCTGGTCAGCTTTAGAACACATTAAGCCATGAGGATGTACGATGACCAAGT
This sequence comes from Myocastor coypus, assembly GCA_004027025.1. NCBI lineage: Eukaryota > Metazoa > Chordata > Mammalia > Rodentia > Myocastoridae > Myocastor > Myocastor coypus. Next base: position 11,207 of record PVJA010013229.1, on the reverse strand, counting down.
CACTCAGTGCACTTTGTTTTACTACATTTCAAAAGCCATGTGGAATTACATCTAAAAGCATTGAAATATTTGCTTGCATGCTATTTTTTTCTTGTTTCTCCCACTGATTCATTTACCTCAATTTTTATATTTTCTTCTTTCTGTTTTCCAACAGTATTTTAAAGAATAAAAAAATCACTTCTTCATTCTCCCCAGTTCTTTCTTCACAGAGTGGCAGCCTGAACAGCTTTTATTATAACAGGAGGGGTATTTGGAGTTCATGTCTTATATCTTTGCTAAAAGATTACAACTTGAAAAAGTGAGTTTTTTTCAGTAGTAAATGCAAATAAAATTCAGACTTCTTGAAATCGGTAGTTCTTTAAGCTACTTCTATATATTACATTATTTTGGTATTAAAACAAAAAGTAAAAAGAAATGGAGCTAATAAAAATGAAATTTTACACTCTTGCCATAATTATATACAGTCAACAGTATTTGATCTTTTAAAATCAATACAACATTGGTTCAATTTTCACCCTTTTCTTTTTTATTATATATTTTATTTTATTTTGAAGAGTAAACACAAAAAATTAAATAGCAGATTGAAAGACAAAAAACAGGATAACATACAATAATACATATGTTACAGATTTTCAGAACAAGAATAGCAAATTGAAAATGTTGTTATCTTGTCTACTTTTATAGGCAAATCTGTTGTGCATTTTTATGTGTATAACTATGCAATGTTGGGCAAATAATTGAGTACTATCACTTTCTTTCGATAAACATTAATGTGTTTTTTTACTTGATTAAAAAGTATTTTAAATCAATCCCTGGTACTGAAAAACAGTATTTTAAAAAGAGTTTAACAATAATAATAATTAAATGTATATTAAAAATTACACATTTAGAAGCCCAGGATGAGAGTTAATCAAGCATGGTTTTCATATTACGCATTGGAGTCCTTTCAACTTTATTTTCATTGCCTGACTTTAACAAGGAATGTACATTAAAATATCCCTTGTTAACAAACTTAGAAACAAACAAAAAAAAAAAGCAACACTGGTTTACGATTTAAAAGCAGTGATTATGCAATTAATACAATGCAAAGCTTTCCATGATCAATCGTGTTTAGCTGTACAGCCATGTAAAGTTCCAAGCTTCATGTGCGGACATTCACATAGATGGAAAATTTATCTCTATCCAGGGAAGATAAAGCACAAAGTGTTTTAGCCTTTTTATGTAAATGTCTATTGCACATAAAATCATGCAATTTGTGCATTGAAGTTATTTCATTTCATTAAATTGCTAAATTATAGACGTTTTAATACAAATTACTATTTTATGGAATAGCTAGATTTATAAAAGATTAATTATCACTAAGAATGTCTTATTTTCTTTCAGATAATAAAAATTACACCTAAAATTCAATTTCAATTAAGCCTATTTGCAATTACTGTATTTTCTTTGTATCAGTAATATAATATAATCATTAGGAAATCTATTGTGGTAAGATCAGACCACTTAAGACATCCTCTTTTTATATAAATGATTATTTCAATAATAATGTCAACATACATTGCTAACATTTCTGTGTTATGGTAGACAATATAGAAGTGCAGCCTTAGGTACATTTATTTTTACAGCTTCATGGCAAAGATAAAACTGAGAGAGATTGCTAAAAATCATAGCTCTGCAAATAGGTGAGAGGAGTAGGTGATGATCTACCCGCACGAATAAGACGTGCCCAAGGGATAATGTGGCTAAGTCCTCTTCTAATGAATGGCAAAAGGCTCTTTTGAAGAACAAAAGAAAAGACAAAGCATTTCAAAGAACATTTATTTATTAGGCTCTTGTGAATGAAAATAAAATTGGAAGACAGTTTCTGGGCTTTCTGCAGAGAAGCATCTGCATATGAATGTTCTGTTTCTGGGACTCCAGTAAAGCTTTACATTGAGGATGGAGTGGTCTAAAAGCATCCCTACCTTGGCTTTGTATATAACTATAGATAAATTTAATTTATACAATATTATGTTAATCAAAAAAGTGAACATATTTAGGCCCGGCGACATAGCTCAGCAGACTAAGTGCCTGCTTAGGTGAGCATAGGGACCAGGGTTCGATCCAGGACACCAAAGGCCACATGGCCTCACCCCAGGCACACTGAACAGGCCACCAAATCTGGTGTGGTGGTGCATACCTATAATCGCAGAGCTGGGGAGACTGAAAACAAGAGGATCACTACAAGTCCAACCTAAGTAGTGAGGCCCTGTACCAAATACACGAAAAATACATAATTAAATAAAATTAAATGTATTTGTTTTAGATTGACTTTTTAAAAGCTAGTGGATAATAGCAAATCACAGTTGCCATCTTCTAGCTATATTAGGAACAGTATATTTGGATTACGGCCACTTAGTTCCATATGATTTGTTTTCTAAGGAAATGTTATGGATTGGCTACTACATACAGATTTTTGGTCTTTACTTTCCTGAATGAAAACTTTAAAAATAGGATCACTTAAAGAAAGACAGTTGCACAAAGATTTTAAAAAATGCATAGAAGATAGCTACTGGGCATTTTTCCCTTGTTAGATGACTTTAAGTCACTAAGCTCACTGACAATGTTATTTTCAACTCTATTTTCAAGCATATCTATATATACTTTAACGCCCATAAATTTACATTAAAAATGTAATATTCAAAATTTGTCCACTTAGCAAAAATGTGTAAAGGTGATTTTTTCTGGGCAGTTGCCCTGTGTCGAACATGAAGTCAAGATTTTGACACTTCACAATAGTCCAATCAGAGAATATGGGGTTAAATGCCTCCTAGAGCTTTAGTGAAGTATATTTCAAATGAAATTTTGCATCTTACTAATTTTCATTAAAAATTAAATGGCTTGCTAGTAAATACTATGGTTTTCTACAAGCCAACAAAATTGTATCAGAACAATTTTTTTTTTCTCTACATAATTTCTCTGCAAAATTGAGTCAAACATACTCATTCTTTAGGAGATTAGTTGAAGGAGCCCCTGAGGGAATAAAAGTCTACTCAACACCCTCCTATTTAATGAGGTCTTGGTAAAGAAATAAAAGTCTAATGGGTAGATGGAAAGCAGAATGGATAGAAAGAAAAATACTGTGACAACAATAATGGATTTGCCACCTGGAAACCAAAAGAAATCACTCCAACATCGCATAGTCTTACATTTAGTACAAAGTAAAAAAGATGCTAGAACAAGAACAATACACAGGGAATGTCCAGCAAAGGTAACATGGACACAGTGTTGTGCTGTTTGCTTTTTTTTTTTTGAGTACTGGGGATCAAACTCATGACCTTGCTCTTGCCAGGCAGGAGCTTATGCCACTGAGCTATATCCCTGGTTCCAGCTACAAGTGTTAAAATGTCTTTCAATGAAATTTGTCTTTTCTGTTTTAATAATCTCTCTTGTAACTAAAATATATGTATGTCGTTAATTATTCACAGGCTTGCTAATTTTCTACACATGCAAATTGTTTCCTCATTCCCTTAAGTTGGATTTGTCATGTTTTACCTCCATACCTCTCAATAAAGGAGGCCCTAATGATCAAAGTTCCCCTTCATTGCCTCAGCTGTTGGATATACCTAATCTTTCCCATTAACTTGTTTAATTTTTCCATAGAGAGATTTTAAATAAATGTTTAGTCACTTTGTCTTTGTAATAAATTTTTAAAAATTGCCACAACAATCTCAAATATTGTCTACACCAGAATCAAGAAGTAAGAGGATCACACTATGTTCTAACGATGGATAATAGTTTTTCAAAGGTTTAGAAAAGGAAAGGACAACTTTTACTGATAATATTATTTACAAAATACGATATTTATCAATTACAAAGTTTAAACACTCTGCAGTCATCGAATAATGACATTTAAAATGTGCACAAATAATCACATCTGGGAAACATAAACAGAAAATAGCTCTTTTATGAAAAACATTCTTTGATTTTAATTTTTTCATAAATCTTCGAAGATATTTATGTCCATAACTAAAATATCTTGATCATGGAATTACAGTTTTTCAAAAATTTAAATTTTTACATAGGTATAGAAAGGAAATGTAGTAGTTAACAGATCAAGAAAGAGACTATTTCTTCTAAGGATATTTCGATTTTATGCCAAAGCGTCTATTAGTGTTAATGGCACTTAAATGCGTAAATCTAATGTGCACCAATAAAGGCGGTGCAAATGAAATCTATAAAATGAATGAATTAAATCATTATGAGTAATTCTTTGGCACATGACCTCCTCTGTGCTCTATCAAGTACAGAGTCTGTCTTTTTGAAATCGTACTTAAAAAAGGTTTTACACACTAATTGAATAGCCCTTCGGTAGGCTTCATCTTCACTTAGATCTCTGCTGACACTTGCGAAGTAGAGTTTTTTAAAACAGGAGATTGCATGGTAAAAGCAGTAATTTCTCATCAGGGAATATTTAATAAGTGGAAGTGATTAGCCAACTAAAAGACACAAAATAGATTAATCTTTCAAAGTTACATCACTTTGGTATTATAAATTGTTCAGCTGTCAGGAGGAAAATCTTTCTAACAGTGGTATAATTTTACATTTAATATAGATTCTTCATTAGAAAGGTAGAATTTATTTCAGATAATTATTATTTACAATTCTTTTGAAGATAAGCATTAAAAATAGAAGAGTATTCCTGTTTAATATGTTAATATTGGTTGGAAACTAGTGGCATAAAATATAACTTTATTACTATACTAGTATAGCATTTTATTTGTACACTCATAATATTTTTATGTAGAACAAAACATAATCTTCTATCATCTGACTATGGGAATTGAAATAATGAAACAGAAAATAACACTGAGAGAGACCCTTTGTGATTGAACATGCCGCATTCACAAAATGGATTGCTCATTAGTAGCTTCTAAAAATATATAGAATACCTAACAGAACCAGACTGCACTCTCGTTTTTATTTGTAGTTAAATTATGATAATTTAGACTCAATTTTTAGCATTAGAATTATGTTGCTAATCACCCCATTTCATTTATGAAATACTGTCCTGATTTAAAGATCTCATAATGCAACAGAGAAATAATTCATACTCCCTCCAATGAAAGGAATTCAAGACTATCTGAACAGTAATCTATGGAAGATATTATAATGAATCCTAGAGGCCACACATCCTAAAAAATTATAGATAGTTAAAAGGTTTTGATACTGACAGGATAAAATTGAAGGGACCTACTAGTAATTTACTAAGATTGTACTACGTCTTTATCACTCGAAATATTGACTCTGCGATATTTGATAAGACACATAAAGGAACATGTCCACCCAGGAGAAGAATTTACAATGGGGCACATATCTGTCCTGGACTTCTCCACCTATTCTATTTCCTTCTTTCCTCCCTCCCTCCTTTCCTTCCTCCCTCCCTCCCTCCCTTCCTCCCCTCTCCTCCTTCCTTTCCTTCCCTTCATCCTCCTTTGCTTCCTTCCCTTCCCCATCCTTTCAGCCCCCTTTCCTCGCTCTGCTCTTTATCCTGAGTAGCCCTCATCCAGCCATAAATACTCATTAATAAAATGACATGCCAATAGATCAGAAAAAAAACTATCCTAGGCAAAGACTTTAAAATGTTTCATACGTTTGGCTGGTGTCATGGTTTGTGTTTGGTTGTCCCTCAAAAGCCTCATGTAGTCCCTGGGGTAGACTTCTAGAGGTGATGATTAATACATGATCAAGTGCTGGAACCGTGGGTATGAGCGCTGCTGGGATTACAGGAGTGAGTGCTACGCCTGCTACAGGACAGATAGCCCAGGGCAAGATGAGGAGGGAGAGAGGTTTTCTCTCCCCTTCACTCTGCTGCACTCCACCATGGACTGCTCTACCTTGGAGCCAGCCGAGTATGGACCAAACCCTCCACAAACTGTAACCTCAACAAACCTTTCCTTCTGTAATTTTGAGTGTCTGGTATTTTGTTCTAACAATGAGAGAAAGTAGTCATTTAACATTCCATATAAAAAATTTCCTCTCTATTAGCTACTGTACATGACACCTGAAGTACTCTGAAAGTACTGAAAAATAGAAACATTGTAAACGCACTTTACATTTAACAAGGAAACACAGAACTCCTAAGATACTTTTAAGTCGAAGATGATGGCAGTCCTACTCATCATTATTCTGCAATGCTATCATAAACTTCAGAGTGCATCAAGAAATGAAACTTTTTTTCCTGAATACTCATAAAAGGAAACCGAAACAAGTATTGAATTAAAAGTAAGAATGAGATATTAAATCAGACGCACACTAGTTCAGATATCCAAAGAGAGTTCTAATGTGTTTTAAAAATCATTTCTAATGTGGTAGCTTTTAAATAGAATATAAAAATTTATGAATTAAATTTCCTACCTAATATAAATATCTTCTTTAATATTATTTAAGTCTTACATTATAGTTATCCTTTCACTCTCTAGTTCAGAGATTATTTCTGCTCTGTTCTCCTCTCTACCTTTCTGCATTTGTTCCCCTTCTTTAGATATTATTGATTTACATATGTCTTTTTTTTTTTACTTCAGGGGTTATTTATGATCTGGTCTCCTCTATGTATTTCTGCAATTGGTTTTCTACTTCAGATTCTGTTAATTCATGCATTTCTTTTTTTTATTTCAGATGTTATCTCTTATCCGAGTTGCTTTACACATTTCTGTACTTGCCTGTCTACCTCACATTCAGAGGTTTCGGCTGCATGGTTCCCACTTTCTTCCGTGGTAGCATCTCCTGTATTTGATTTGGGTGGGCTCGGGCCCTGAGACTGCATCTTACTCCTTGTTGTTATCATTTTGTATGGCACTGATCTCTGCACTTTGGCGAAGTTATGCTGTGAGCGCTGATGGGAGTTTGGTCTGGATCCACCAAGTTGGTTCCCCTCCAGACGTGCCTGGCTGCATGTCAGAGCTCCGGCTGCTGGCTGCTGCAAGGTCCTGTGGGTCGGGCCTGTGGGTGAAGTCAGAGCTCTGGAGTTGAGAAGTCTTACAGGCCTGTGGGCCAGAAGGGATGCCAGATGGGTTGGGGACTGGAGCTCAGGTGGGAGGAGTCTCTTATCTAATATAGATGCTTATTAATTATTACCATCAAGAGCAGGCCAGACAGTTTAGCAGATTAAAGTGTCTGCTTAGGTAGGCACAGGGACTTGGGTTTGATCTCTGGAGTGCCATGCAGACTCGGGACCTGGCATGCACTGAGACGGCGACTGAAATAGGGCATGGAGGTGCACACATATGATCCCAGCTTTTGGAGGCTGAAAATAGAAGAATCCCTGTGAGTCTGACCTGTGGAATGAGACCCTGTAGACCCTGTGCTAACTATATATTTTTAAAAAAATATTACTATCAACTATAGGACATATTCCTCTTTTAATTTAATTTAATTTAATTTATATTTCAGACTATAGTATAGTCTTTCCTACTAGTATAGAAGTAAACTTTTAATGAAAACAAATTACAAGAGTAATCTAAGAATCATTTTTCTTTAATAGATTAACAAAAGGAAATGAACTTACTATTTAATGTAGTAAACAACACGGAGGATACAATTTAATATTTACAAAGAATAGCTTGTATTAAATGAATGCAAGAAGGCTGTGTTTTTCTATCACCTTGAATCTCTTAAGAATGTTCTCAAAAGCAATGGCTTTACCTCTCCTAACCACCATATGTTTTGGTCATTGTGTAGCCAGGAGAAGAGAGCCAGACTGCAACAATCCTGGTAGGCAAAATCACATAGGAGATTATATATATATATATATATATATATATATATATATATATATATGGTTATATATACAGTTATATATATAGTTTTATATATATATAAAACAATTACAATAAAATGTCAGTTTGGAATTGTTGTAGGATATGTGTAATAAAAGTTTCCAAGAAAAAAATAGTTATTGACTAAAAATAATTTTAGAGGTGAACTGAACAGAAACAATGGTTTTTCAGATATATTAACAGTAGTGGGGCCTGGCAGGATGGCTCAGTGGTCTAAAGCGCCTGTTTAGGAAAGCTTAGGCGGCTGCAGAGACTGCGGTCCGATCCCTGGCACAGAATGCTGCACCAGCCCTGCCCTCAGGGCAGGCTGAGCTGGCCATAAAAATAAATAAATAAACAAACAAACGAAAGTTCTGGAACAAGAAAAAAATAAAAATTAAAAACATTCTTAAAAAAAAAACCAGTAGGATGCAATTATTAATATTGTCCAACATTTCTGACCCAAAATGAAGTCCTGATAAAAAGCATTAACACAGGTTAGAACAGAAACAGCCAAGATTGAGACAATCACATGAATTTACACAGACACATCCATGGCCAAAGTTAAATAACCAGAGCAATTCAATCACTGTCAAAACTGACTATGGGAATTCAATGGATAAATATTTTTAGTCTAATACTTCTATAGGTAATTCCTCAAAAGTATTACTGTTGGGGGGCGGGGAGGATGGGGAGATAGCACGACAGTCTAAGCACGTGCCTGGCAAGTGCAAGCCCTGGGTTCAAACCCTGGTACCACATGCCATGCCATCCCTGGGGTCCGAGCCAGCCACCCAATCAAGAACACGCTTATAAAGCGAGCTCTGGGGATGCTGACACAGGAAGATGACTACAAGTCTTAGCTTCATAGTGAGACCTTGTACCAAATAGACAAATAAATAAATAAAAGATTTTTAAAAAAATCACTGATGGCTTTTTTCTTTGATATAGAGTAGCTCTCATATACAGCTAGATGATACAGAAAAATTGCAAATAGTAATTACTATTAAAAGCAATTATATTAATTCAGTTGATTTTCCAGGTGTTCCTTAGAGACTATATCCATAGCCAGACATGGTGGCACACAACTGTTATGCCGGCACTAGGAAAACAGAGGCAGGCGGATGACTAAAAGTTATAGGCCTAAACTACACAGCCAGATCATGTCTCAAAAAGCCAACTAAAACACAGAACAATTAACAACAATGGAAAATTGTTATCCCTACTAGAGAGCTTCTCTATGAGAAAACAGTTCCTTTTAACGTATGCTTAAAGGGGTATTTTGCCTTTTGTACAGAAATATTAAATTGAATATTCTCATGTCATATATTATATTTTGTAAATATCCTGGCCAAAGCAGTTAAAAATTTGGCCAATAGACAAATGGGCAAATAAAATACGTTCACTCTTCTGCAAGGGTGGGGAACTCATGGATAAATGATACAACTCTGTAAGTACAGTCAAGGGAATAAAGATTAAAACTAAAATACTGCATTCAAAATGTACAGTATTGAATCTCTCTCTTTTCTCCCTTTCATTATTCTGCCCTACAGGGAATATCCAAGTTTTGCCCACAGTAATTTAGAAGTACTGGCTCTGAAATACAGGCAAAGGCATCATCAGCCATAATTGAACCATTCACTCAGCCTTCCTTTGAGAGCGTATTTGATTGGCATAATATAAAAATAGAGTCCACATTCAGAAATAGACTTGAAACTGCTCTTGAAATGAGGACTAAATGGTCCCTAAGATTGATGAGACAAAGATTCCACGACTCCAAACCACTTGCTGGAGTCCAGCTAACATGAATGTGACTGATTCATTACTACAGAGCCATCTCTAGAAAATGATGTGTATACAAGTTAATGTTTCCGTATGAAGAGATCTTTCATCAAATGCTAATTGCAAGACTCAAAATCTTCCCTAGATTTTTTTTAAAAAAAAGCAAATACCTTGAAAATGTAACTGTTGTCTTGTAGTCGTTCTCAAAGTTTTAAAATAATTTTGAGACGATCATGTGACTCTGAGCACTTGTACAACTGTCCCTGGAGTCTCCACTGTGGCAAGAGTTGTGTACCAGATTATAGTTAGGACTACAAAAACATTGAGTGGCTGCGAAATCCTTGGGGAATATTAGCTTCGGGGTGTTCCCTGATCATGCCAGCAGAGTTACCCGTTATTTCCTTTATCTCTCCCAAAGAAACATATACACTGGTCTAACTTCATTTTTTAGAGTCCATAATAGACTTCATTTTGGAGTCCATAATAGAACATAGAGTGATCTTACATCTCATGACGTCTTGGGCTTATGAGTCTGCAATATCACTTTTCTGTTGTCCTCTCCTAGTTCCTTCAGCCTCAGGGTGCGCGTTTCCTGATGTTTAGTTGGAAAAATGGCACATAGAGGTGAGATGAGCTCGGGGCATGATGGACAGGCTGATGGGTTCCACCACCATGGTGGAGAGCATTAGTCAATACACAAGTAGATATCCTGCTACAATTGCTCCATTAGTTAATTGAGAGGAAAAACATAGCCGTGAGGCAGGGTGACAGTCAGGAAAATAATTCCTTAATGTCTGACTTGACAATGGTATCCAGAGACAAAACAGAATGTTTCATTTCTGTGAGAAATGGTGATGGTGTTTCTTTTGAATAGGCTGATCTGAATCACTCTCCTTAGTCTCAAGAGGAAAGAACAGAAAAGAAAAGGAAGACACAAAATGTGCAATCCATAATTACATAGAGCCAAATTAGTGAAATCGTTGAAAAAAAAGGCGCCTCACTGTGACTGTCCCATTATTTTATTTATTCCAAATTTATTGAAAATTATTATAGTAATTTAACTTTTAGAGAAAAGAGTCATACAAATAAACATCTCAAGCATAAAAGGCAGCTTAGGCCCATTTTACCCAAAATGCAAAAACTGGTTGCCCTAGGTGGAACATAATTAATTGGTACATAAACCTGAAGGAGACAGCAAAGGAAAATGGACATCCATTGACAAATTTGCAGAAGAAAACAAAGGCAAGCAGACTCTCAGGGGATTAGGCACTAAGGACGCTTCTGTAGAAATGACAATGGCTAAAATAAATTAAGAGTGGGCTACCGTGCTCCCGAGTGCCGCACTATTCCCATTTCTCTAGGAAAAACTGTTAAGGGACACCCTCTGTTTATGTGCTTGTTCATGAAAGCAGAAAAGGATGAATGTGTTCTATGAACTTCTAAGCATAAGTGAAATAAATGGACTCATAAAATCTCTTACCCTAAGACTAAGATTAAAAAGATTTAAGAGCTAATACTTCTCATTATATGCAAACACATTTCTCTTCTCCTTTCAAAAGTATTACTGTTTTGTCACAGAAAGCATCTCTCTCAAAATACATATGTATATATATATATATATATATATAT
>PVJA010013228.1:0-50041 GCA_004027025.1 Myocastor coypus | reverse complement strand
CAATATGTAATATGTCAACTTTCAAAGAAAAAAAGGGTGAAAAGAAAAAAAAAAAAAAGTAATGTGGATTTAGAAAGGTTAATGTTTAGTTGTTTGATCAATCTTATATACCTATATGTATTAATCTAAACTGATCCGATGATGAAAATATGTAATATAACCATTGTTAAATTTAAACAATAAAAGAATTGGAAAAAAAAAAAAATAACTCCAGCTTCTAGGGCTTCTCTAGTTGCCCTTGGCGTACAAAAAAAAAAAAAAAAAAAAAAAAAAAAGCCATCTGGGCTTCAGCCATTGGAGTTGAATATCCCCTTGGTATTGTGACTCTACATGACATGGGCCCAAGATGTGAAGTCATTAGAACCCAAGGGCATTCTCACTGTTCTATGCATCTTAGAGCAGTTATCACCACCTACCAGTGGCTGGTCACCCTTTTCAGTAGGAAGATTTTTCTTGTGCCAATATTTTGAAACAACATAGATGCTGAGATGTTCTAGTTCTTTAACGTCTCCTACAGTTTGTTGGCATGCAGCAACAGATTTTGAGGTTCTTCCTTCATTACCTTCCCTGTCAGATCATTGCCACAGGATTCATGGAGACAAGGGGCTTTCGTGTTCTTTCAGAAAAACGCAGAGGATTCTTAGGTTCCTTAGCAAGGGCTTAATTGCCTTTCAAGTGGAATCAAAAGTCCACATTTCTAAGCCTGTACTCCTCATTAGTCCTCTGCTTCTTCTACCACCAGTGGTTTCAGGGTCGCTATTTTACCCAAGTTCCACCGTTTCTTCAAAGAGCCATTTGCTCCTAGAGAAACAGCCTGTGTAGTGATAGCAGGATGATGAGGAAATGAAATAACCCTAAGGTGTAAAGTTTCCAAGAGATGAATGCATTTTCCCTGTTTTGTTCTCCTCACCTGCTTGGCATTCTTTCTGCCAACACTCGCTCTGCCCCAGATTCGTTGGCAGTCAAGGCAGGAGCCAACTGTCTACTAAGGCGAGCTCATTAAAATGCGCTGCTCCAGCTAATTAGGAGGCAAGGTTCTCCCACGGTGGGCTTGGTCTGGGCATTGCCATTATCTTCATAAATAGACTCTTTACTTTGCAAATGGCGCTGTCATGGCCAGGCATTCCTGGCCTGGCAAATGCTTTGTGCATTCTTGAGTGGTGGAGGGAATGCGTTAGCAGAGAAGGCAGAAGCATTCATGCTGAAGCAGGGCTCTGTCCTGAACTCACCCTGCTCTGCTCGGTCTGGGCAGCAGGCAGCCAACCGCGGCATCTGCGTGTACAGCCACAATATGCAGCAACGTAGAGCCCAGATTTTCTGGGCTCTCTTATTTCCCACCATCTTAATCTTTACTGTGAAGGCAACTTGTGAATTGCATAAAACAGGTAAATATTTTTCAAGTAATTTAATTGTTTTTCTTTTAAAAGAGTGTTCCTAGCCGTAAATTCACAAACCAGGGAGAAAAAAGTCAGATGACTTCCGGCGTTACCCAATCTCATCTCGGGAAATGCATTTCCTTATTTATAATTTCCATCACCTGCAACAATCTCTCTCTAGAATTTCTGCCTGTTTAAGGCTGAATTGCCATTTCTAGCACCAGTACTTCTACAAGGCTCTTCTGATTTCCCAAGTAAACACAACCACTCCCGTTTTGGCAGCATAAATAAGTTTAACCCTCTCTTACCCCACTTACTGCTACTACTGCTTTAATTGTTATTGTTGTTATATTTATCATGAAGGCTGCCACTGCAGCTGTGGAGAGCTTACTCTGTACCTCACCCAGCGCTTTATACTCCTCATCTCTAATCCTGATCCTGAACTTGCAATTTAGGTGCTGTTACAGTTTGTGTTTAGTTGAGCCCCTAAAGCCTCATGCAGTCCTGGGGTGAGGACTTCTAGAGTTTCAGACTAATTCATGATCCACTGGGATTATGTGTTTTAGTATCACTGGGATTATGGATTTTAGTATTCTTGGGGTTATGGGTGTGTGTACCTTCCCCAGCCTGGGGTGACAGCCTGAATGTATTATAAGGGAGACAGAGAAACAGACTCTCTCTGTTGCTCTCTGCTGCCCTGGTTGGTCAGTTGCTTCTGTTGCAATTGTTGCTGTTCCACCGCCATGAACTGGATGCTCTCTGCCCTGTTACACTCAGCCTTGGGCCAGCCAAATATATGGACTGAAACCTCCAGTAACTGTGAGCCTTTCCTTCATTTCGCATGTCAGGTAATTGTCTCAGCGATGGGAGAACAGTAACTGAGACAGGTGCGCTCTCCCTTTCATAGATGAGAAAACTGAGGCCAAGGGCCATCAGGAAACTTCTTCAAGGAAAAACTCATTAGCAAGAAGTAAAGCAAAGGTTGACTGACATTCTGAGTCATAGCACTTATTGAGCCTTATTGTCTTCCTAGATAGCGTACTCCTGAGAACAAAGATTGTCTTTATCTATCATTTTGCCCATAGGTGCTCAAGAGCAATGAATCAAAGAAACAGCCCTTGACTATAGCCTAATTAGGTAGATAAGTATTGTTGTCAAGAAGAACAGCTATATTAAAAGGCAATCTAAAAGTGTAGTTGGCATAAAGACTATCCCTTTTGGCACACTCTCACGTTCTGCAGCAGTTACTATAAAGGGTTCATATAACGTAATTACATTGTAGGGCAAGCTGCCCACCCTTCCATCAATACCAGGACCGTAATGAAACACTTATTAAACTTTAATATGTGCAGGAACCGCCCTAGAATCTGGTTAAAATACAAGTTCTAAATCTGGTTTAAAAGCTCTGGTGATGTGGTCGCTGCTGGTCACTGAGTGGCGAGGTGCTAAGAGAGTATAAACTACACAACTGGGGCAACATGGAAGACAAAGGAGCCGAGGAGAACCTGCAAGGACTCGAAGCTGGAGGAGATCGGCCAGGGCAGAAAGTGGGAAGATCATTTCATGGCTTGCTGGTCTCTCACTCACAGGCCTTCGTCTCTTTTCTTCAGTGTATGCTTTGTCTGGAAAAACTTGGCCCACGTTTTTGCCCAATAAATTTTTATTCATTTTTGGAGGAACTCAGAGTTCACTGACAGTAAGCTCTGCTGGCCTCTAGGGTAGGCTGTACGCTCCTCTCCTGTGCATGTACATTTCGGTCCCAGTTATTTCTGAGCTTGATTATGTGTCCTGGAAGGCCAGGGATATGCATCGATGATTAGACATATGATGAGTTCTTTAACAGGTACTAAGGAGTCGTGTGGGGGGAGGGGAGGGGAACCTGACCTTTTTTCTCTCAGGGTGTTTCAGCTGGGCCTGAGAATGAAACTGTCATAGTGCATATCTATAGGGAAAATAATATACATTTATTTAATGCAAATTGTGCATGGTATAAAGGAGTGTCAATCCAAAGACTTGCTGAATTGGAAAAGGAAAAAAGGCAAATCATAAAAAACGTGACAAGGTACCGGGGCTTGGGCTGGGGTGGTTGACTTGGGTGAAGAAGTTTAGTCTGACAAGGAGTGCCTATGCGGATTCTGCCACCTCAGCCTTCTGCTGTTGGTCAGATGCTTTCCTTCTAGCGTAGGGAAGCCATTGTTCACATAGGAACTTCATCTCCTGCTTGTAAGAAAGACAAGGAAGGGCAGGGTGGCCTTGCACCTGTTTCTTTATGAAGTGCCTTCCACTCAAAACAGTCAGTATGCCAGAGCAGTGTATGTTGGGTGGCGTATCTGAACTCAGTAGGGGGTAAGGAGGCAGAAGTATAGAACCACAGATGGGAAATAATGGCGAAGGGGGTCTATACCAGCCACCTATCGTCCCATAACTGCCATTTAGAATAGAATCATCCAGCATCACACTTTAAAACAAGCTGCACACGATGAAGTGTGGGTCAGCTTGGCCACTTTCACCTTAGCAAGTTGTGTCCCGCATGTGCACTTGTTGGCAGGGAGCCTGCAGTCCGGCTTTGCCTGTGAGAGTTCTCCCCCCTACCTAGGGCTCTTGTCCCCACAGTTCCTCATTCTAGCACGTGAGCCCAGATTTGGACCAGGCTCATGGTGATGCCCCAAGGGAGGGGGTGTGAGAGCCCTTCTGAGCCCTGGGTTGTATGTGGCACACCATTCCTTCATTTCATTTTATTGGTCAAGGCAAGGTAAAAGTCCAGCCTGGAGGTACAAGAAGTAAACACTAAGTTCAGTAAGAAGGAGTGCAACTCCAATTATAATGAGGAGACTGTAAAGTATGACTAGAAGGAGGGAAGCAGTCAGGGGCATTTTGATAATGAACTACCATAGTTTCAGATTACATCACTCTGACTGTTGGTAGGAGGAAGTAGAGTAGAAGGGCTCGCTCCTAGTGGCTCTGCACTTTAATGCTGCTACCTGTCGGAGACACTGGGCTGCGTGTCATGGCTACTCCTCACTGTTTGCACCCCAGTCACTCCAAGGAATTGTTCTTCCCAGGATGGCCTCTTAGCTGCTTCCTCCCACTGTCCAACTGGTGTGTGCTCAGATAATTCAGACATGGTCTAAAATTAGGGTGAATGAATATGACCAGGGAGGCAAATATAGTGTTGAAACAGTAAATCCAAACAAACTAAATATAAATATTTTTAAATTTTATTTATTTATTTGTTTGTTTGTTTATTGCAGTGCCAGGGATTGAACTCTGGACCTTGCGCTTGCCAGGAAAGTACTTATTCTATTGAGCTATCTCTCCAGCCCCAGTATTTTTAAGTTTAGTTGCAAAATTAGAATTACCTGTGTTCCTATAATCAGTACAGGAGGTAGTTTTTGAGTGGTTCATATATGCATATATATATATATATATATATATATATATATATATATATGTGTGTGTGTGTGTTAAAAATTATTTATTTATTGGTACAGGGTCTTGATACACAGCTCTGACTCATAGTGATCCTCCTGTTTCAGCCTCCCCAGTGCTGGGGTTTTAGGCATGCACCACCACACCCAGTTTCTGAGGCCAGCATGGTGACCCCAGGGCTCCAAGGATCAAACTTGGGTCCTCGTGCTTGCCAGGCAGTCACTTAGACCACCAAACTATCTCCCTAGCTTGTGCATACATTTCTAATTTAGTGTTTTCAATAGGTGATGTATCAACTAAAGTTTAATATATCATTTGGAAATTTTCACTTATATCTTTTTCTCATCCATGCATTCCTATGAGAAGCAAAGAAGAGAAACTTATTTTGACATATATCCTTCCAGAAATGAACACATAATTTGATAAAAAACAAACACATATGTTCTGTCCTTGACTGTGCATTGTTTTTTTTAAAAAAAAGTGTCAACATTATATCTACGAAGATATTTTCAAATCAGGGCATAGAAAGTTTCTCATTCTTTCTTAGGGCTGCATGATTTTCCATTTTGTAGATGTGTGATAACTCATTTCACCAGCCCCTACCAATAGCCATTTAATTTATTCCACTCTGTTGCTACTGTATTATTAAATCTAGAGGTGACTTACGGAAACACACTTGATGAATTTCAAACTTTGGCCTCTTATAAATGGATCAGTGAGGATCACTTGTCTTTTTGTGATTAGGTCTTTTGCCCCACAGTTTCTAACCTTGAATTGCTACAAACAAACAGAAACTGTCATGAAGACACTGGTTTGGCATGCCATTGGCATTTTAGGAACTTTATGTTCTCAGTGTGCCCTAGAGAAAGCCTACAGCAAGACAGGATGGTGGGGAGGGGATCAGCAGAAGTGACTAAAATACAGTCAGGGATGGGACTATAGCTCAGGGGTACCGAGTATGCCAAGCATGCGCAAAGACCTGAGTTCAAGCCCCAGAACTGAAGAAAACAAAATTTTTAAATACAGTCAGCTGTGCTGGTTTTTAAAAGGACTACTTAGCTCTGTTTAGGAGCAATGGAAGCTCATTCGAACATCTCCTCATGCACAAAACTTTTCTATATTGCTACCCCTTTGGGTTCTGGAGTGTGGATTAGAGATTTACAGAACTGGTATCTTGGAAGAACTATGATATGGATAGGATAACTGGATTCTGAATGGTCTAAAAGACACGGTTGCCAACTGAGAGTCAGGGATGTTAACTCAACTAGGCTCTTCATTTATCTGGAGCTGTGATGTGTACCAGGTGTCTCCGAATGCTAGCTCAGGCACCTGCTGCTTCATCGTCACCCTAGGCATATTGTTAAGGAACAGATTCCCAGGCCCTGTTGCCTCAGACCTACAGAGTCAGCCTCTCTGGGATCTGTAATGAGCTCCCTAGGTAACCAGGAAGCATCATCAGGTCTGGGAACTCTACCAAGGCAACAGTGCCGATAAACATGACTACATTTAGAAACGAGGAAGCTCAGACCGCACAAGTTCAACATATGGGACACGCCAAATGTTCTGAGGTCTCCCAGCCTGACGCTAATGCCCGGGAAGCCTTAGCATCCTCTCTGGCTTCAAAAGGCTTGAGTGTGAAGTTCTGTCTTCTCTCAGCTTCTTGTCACTACTGACCAAGTCCCTGTATGCTGCCTGGAGGACTAGCTTGAATCTTGCTCTGTGCCTTACAGTAATATGCATGGTCCTTCAGAGGGAGTTAATGGCAGGCCTGATGGGAGGTCAGACTTTGGAATTAGTCCTTTGGGCAAAGAAGCTATCCTGAGATAGATACTAGGTCTAAGGCTGGGCCACAGGCACCCAGGCAGGTATGGCTGGCTCTCAGGAGGGCATGGGTGACTCCTAAGAGGTGGCTCTATCCGAGAAAGAGCCTCTACTTACTGGAGGAGGTTGGGTAGATTCAGGCCACTAAATAGTGGCAGAGAGAAGGCAGATATAGAGACTCAGAGAGAATCACCTGGTCTTGAAATCCAGGGTCATTCTTGGGAGTTTTGTGTTTCCTGGGGGAAGCTAGGTCTCCTCATTCAGTTAAAATTCCTGGGCCCAGGTGGGCCTAGGTCCTAACTGTAAATGGAGCGGTTGTCCTGGAGGTGGACCATTCTCAGAGGTAACTACTTTCTCTCTCATACTGAACTTGTGTTTTCACATAGCAGAGACATATTTTCCTGCTTCTATATAAATGCAGCAAAGAATTAATTTGCAAAGTCCAACCAGAATTCTCCAGAAGTAGGCAATAACACTTTGCTATTTCAGGATGGAGCTCCACAAATAAATCCTCTTTTGAAGCTCAGAGCAGCTTCTCAAAGTCCTAACACTGCTCTGTGCAGGGTGGGTCCTCCACAGATGGGTGGTAAGTCACTGACGATCGATTCATTATCACTCTGCAAGTGATGCCCAGATATAAAAAGATAACCTCCCCTATGATGTGGAGAACGCAGAAATGCTTTTGTATCTCCTAGAGTTCTGAATCTACTCTAGGATATCGGCCCTCAGTGACAAGCAAGAATCTTTTGGGCTTTGAAAATATCCCACATCTGTGAAGGAAGAAATGGGGTAAAAATTCACATGTGTGAAGCTGAAGGGTGTAATACCTTATCCCACACCCTGGAAGAGTCACCACACACAATCCTAGAACAAAAGACAGGTCAATGAAAGAAATGTGTAATTCATTCTCAGTCCCGTGTGCTAAGCAAGGGCTCAACCACTGAGCTATTGCCCTAGCCCTTTTATTTTTATTTTAATACTGTGTCTTGCAAAGCTTCCCAGCCTGGGGTCAACTTGCAATCCTCCTGCTTCCACTACTGGAGTAACTTGGGTCACAAGTGTGTCCTCACCACACCCAGCATCATTTTTTTTAAATAAAAGTTTGATGTGACATGGGAGACTTCAGAAGTAGAAACCCAAAGACCCAGGGAAAACTGTCCCGTTCTATGATTGGACTTAATGAAGAAACCTGAGCCATGTGGAAATGCGATTCACCATAAAAGACAGATTCAATAGTAAAAGGCTGAAGGAGGAAAGACCTAGAGGCTTATCCTCCTTTCAGTGATGACCTCTTTCTTCTTCCTGCGTAGGGAGCAGTGTCCCTTCTAGAATGAGGGTCTTATGATCTACTGTCAGGAAGTAGATCACAATATATCGGAGAATTTCTCTATAGCTAAATCCCACACAGAAAGGCAAAGGGGCAGTTAGAATAATAGCTCTAGGTTTTATAGTTGGCTTTGGGTCACAGGGCTCTGGGTTTTTATGATCTATCTTGACAGAAAAAGAGGAGCAGGAGAACTAAGGACAGGGAAAGTTGAAAAGAGATTGCTCCAGGGCCCTTCCAGTAGCTTTCAGCCCAAAGTATTCAACTCACTAAAGTGTCATGCTTTGGGGTGTTGTCTTCCAAGCCCCAACACATGAAAATGTCTTCCTAGGCTAAGGAATTTATTTTCAGAAAGGACAGGCAAGGGAGGTACTCCAACTCTTTTTCTCCACATACCCATCTGTGGGAAAATCCAGGGCACCAAGAAGCAGCTGCACCAGGGAGCTTGGGTGAGTGGAAGATCCCCGGCTGAGGAAATCAGGCTAATGAAAAGCCTTGGTTTTGTTAAGCTGGAAGTTGTGGCAAGATTTGGAGTAATATAAAAGAGGAAAGGAGAGGTAAAGCCAAAGTCAGGCCACAGGGAAGCTCAGAAACTCAGCACAGAAGGAGAGGGGCAGGGACATCTAGAAAGTGGGTTAAGGAATGGAGCTTTGGGCCCGGCAGGATGGCTCAGTGGTAAAGCGCCTGCTTAAGAAAGCTTGGACGGCTGCAGGGACCTTGATTCAATCCCTGGCACCACATGCTGTACCAGCGCTGTCCTCAGGGCAGGCTCAGCTGGCCATAAAAATAAGTAAATAAACAAACAAAAGTTCTGAAACAAGAAAAATATATATATATATAATTGAAAATATATATATAAAATATATATATATATATATATATATATATATATATATATATAATTGAAAATAAAAGAAAAAAGAATGCAGCAGACAGAAGGAGCGAAGACCCTTACAGGAAGTTTAGTGTGGCGGAATTACCTTTTACGTCCCCATAGAACCCTCGGGTAACTCCTTATCACTTACAGACTTGCATTTCCATCATGAGTGTGAAAGGTGATTTCTAAGGGGACACTTCCAGGTAAGTACAAGGTAAGAGAAAAAAACAGCTCAAGAAGACCCTAGTTAGATTAAAATATATGGGATGTTACTACATGCTTCTACTTTTAATTTTAAAAAGCTATAAAAATTAGTCTGGGAAGAGTGGTTGCATGCCTGGAGTCTTGGATACTCAGGAGAATAGGGGAGGAAGATCCCTTGAGACCAGAAGTTCAAGATGAGCCTGATAATACAGCAAGCGCCCAGCTAAAAGATAAACAAACATTATAAAAACAACAGAAAAAGGACTAATAGAATGCCAATTCCCATAGCTGTCATTCAAGTTAAACAATCGCTATTATTTCCTGGTGTGCCTCTTTACTGAATTAAAATAATTTTAAGCAGGATATGTCTTCGTTACTTTTCTCGTTGCTGAGACAATACTCAACACACAGTGCCTGCTTAGGCAGAGCGCAGTGGCCGGGGTTCCATCCCTAGCATGCATGTTGGCCCTGCCCCCGGGACACTCTGAGATGAGATTGGGACTGAGGGTCGCGGCACGTGCCTGTAATCGTAGTGCTTGGGAGGTTGAAAAGAGGAGAATCACCAGGAGTCTGATCTATGTAGTGAGGCCTTGGAGACCTTGTAGGCCCTGTACTAATATATGTATAAATATTCAATGCACAAATTTAAAGAGAGCATTGGCTGGCTCCAAGATACAGTAGCACATGGGGGAGGGGCATGGCGAAGGAGTACAGTCAACAGGGCCCACACAAGTTAGTAGAAGCAACCAGGGAGAGACAGAGAAGGGACAAGTCTCTTTCTGTCCCTGCTTTGGTAGCAGACTAGCCATACTACAGCAGGTGTCCCACTCACGCCCTTAACAGCAGCATTGGACTATGAACCAGTTACAAGCTCTAGATCCAGCCTCCTCTGCAAAGCCTGCCCGCATGACTGCATTAGGCTTTGGAGGTACATCTAGACACAAACCATGACCGGGTAAAACCTACTGTCTTAGTCACTTTTTACACCTTGCTGGGATAAATACCTGACACTCAAAATGAAAGAAGGAAAGGTTTATTTAGCTTATAGTTACTGGAGGTTTCAGTCCATATTCGGTTGGCCAAGGCTGAATGGATCAGGGCAGAAAGCATCCAGTTCATGGCGGTGGAACAGGAACAATCGAGACAGAGGCACCCAACCAACCAGGGGAGCAGAGAGCAACAGCACGAGTCTGTCTCTCTGTCTCTCTTTATATTACATCAGGCTCTCTGCCTCAGCCTATCCACCTCAGGCCACACCTATAATTCCCAGCAGTACTCAGACCCATAATCTCATCAGTACTAAAACACATAATCCCAGTGCCTCATGAGTCAAATCTCAAACTCTGGAAGTCCCCGCACCATGATTGCATGAGGCTTTGGGGGGACAACTAGACATAAACCATAACACATATCTAACATGAAATTTACCATCTTAACCAGTCGAACTATATAGTTATTATAGTCACGTGTATTTGCACAATGGGTCTCTTGTTGCATCTTTGAAAACTAAAATTCAATACCCATTAAGAAGCTCCCCTTTCAGCCGGGCGTGGTGGCTCGCACTTGTAATCCCAGCACTTGGGAGGCTGAGGCAGGAGGATCAGTGTGAGTTCAAGACCAGCCTGGGCTACAAAAGTGAGCTCAAGGCCAGCCTCAACTACATAGTGAGACCCTGTCTCAAAAAGACAAAAAAAAAAAAAAGAAAAAAAGAAGCTCCCCTTTCTTTTGCTCCTCTCTCCCTGCCTATTTCCATTCTACTTCCTGCTTCAGACTCTGACTACTTTAGGTAACGGAATAGGTGAAACCATATGGTATTTTTCTTTCCATGACTAGTTTCTTTCATTTTGCTTTATGTCTTCAAGGCACATCCATATTGTACTATGGAATAGGACTTCCTTTGGGCTGGGGATGTAGCTCAGTGATAGAGCACTTGCTTAGCATGTCCAAGGCCCTGAGTTCAATCTCCAGTACCACACACACACACACACACACACTGTTTTCCTTTTAATGCACTGAGCTATCTGGCCGTCCTTATTTTCTTTTTAAGGCTAAATACTTTCCTATTATTGGGATATATCACCTTTTGTTTATTCGCCCACCTGCTGATGGGCATTTGAGTTGCTTCTTCCTCTTGGGTATTATAAATAATGCTACCATGAACATGGATACGTAGATACCTCTTCTGGATCACGTTTGCATCTCTCTGGGTTTATCCAGCAGTGGGGTTGCTGGGGCTAGGCCGTATGGCAAGTCTGGTGTCAAGCTTTGAGGCCTCTATACCGTTTTCCATGCCTGTTCCATTTTCCAGTGAGGGGACCACTTCATCTTTCCAGCAACAGGGCCCAAGGATTCCAAACTCTCCACAACCTTTCCAACACTGTAGTTTTCTATATAATTTGGGGGAAAGATCTCTGTTTTCTTGTTATTTTCTGCTACTTTTTAGGATTTTTAAAAATATAATGTGCCAGGTGGCATTTCCTGCTTTAGCTCTGTATTTCTTTAAGAAATAGTGATGCTAAGTGCATTTTCACCTGCTGTTGTCCCTTGAATTTTACCCTGAATGATATATATTCACATCTTTCATTTTTGTTGGCATTTTAAAATAAATTACAAAAATAGCAATATCTCATTATCAAACATTTTAACATGTATCTTCAAAAAATTAAGGACACTTCTCTTCATTGCTTCAATATCATTATCATGTCTTTAAAAATTAACAGTAATTCTCCAGTCTATCAGACAGACCCCTCATTCCGCACATATTTTTCAAAAATTCAAGTTATTCTTTTTTTTTTTTTCTTTTTGAGACACGGTCTCGCTATGCAGTTGAGGCTGGTCCTGCGCTCACTTTTGTAGCCCAGGCTGGTCTCGAACTCGCACCAATCCTCCTGCCTCAGCCTCCCGAGTGCTGGGATTACAGGCGTGAGCCACCACGCCCGGCTTCAAGTTATTCTATTATTTGATTCTAATCGAGTTTCAGTCCTCCTCTTTGTGTGTGTGTGTGTGTGTGTGTGTGTGTGTGTGTGTGTGTGTTACTGATGATTAAACTCAGGGTCTTACATTCTTAAACCTCTGAGTTACATCCCCAGCCTATCTTCC
The DNA here is from genome assembly GCA_004027025.1 of Myocastor coypus. Classification (NCBI taxonomy): domain Eukaryota; kingdom Metazoa; phylum Chordata; class Mammalia; order Rodentia; family Myocastoridae; genus Myocastor; species Myocastor coypus. The sequence continues at coordinate 37,911 of PVJA010013228.1, read as the reverse complement.
TTCTTAAATATTTTAAAATCTGGAGCAATCACTTCCCTTTGCCTTGTTACATGACCTTGCTGTGTTGAGTAAACAGCACCAGTTGTTCTGGAATGGTCTTTTTTATTCTAGGTGAGTTGTGATAGTTGTTGAATGTATATTCATCATGGTGTTTTAAAAATACTATTTCATTATCCTCTTAATGCCTCTTTAGGTTTGTACTGATACCTCCTATTGAATTCCTGATGTTAATAACTTGTGTCTTTGCTGGTTTTACCTTACCAGTCTTACTAAAAAAATGTATCAATTGTACTACATTCTCAAAGCAGCAGCTTGTAGTTTTATCTATTGACTTCCTGTTTTCAATTTTATTTTGGCTCTTGCCTCTGTCATTTTCTGTCATACGCTGTCCCTCTCCACTTCTCTACCTCCCTCTCTTCCTCTCGGTCTCCTCTACCCCTTCATTTCTTCTGAGATAATGTTTCTTTTTTCTAGTTTTCAGGAAGTTGATTATTACATGTTGTGGTGTAGACTTCCTTTGATTTATATGTTTTGGATTTTTCTGAGCTTCTTGAATCTATGTTCATGGCTTTTGTCAAATTTGGGACATTTTAGATTTTTTTTTCTGTATTCCATTCATTCTATTCCCTTTCTGGCACTTCAGTGACAAAAAGTTAGAAATCTGACATTGTTCCATGTGTCCCCAGGGCTTTGTTGATCTTTATCTCTTGTCCTTTGTGTCTGTTGTTCAGCTTAGACATTTCTTAACATATTTTCAAATTTGTTGATTCTGTCTTCTGTCACTCCATTTTGCTACTGAGCCAGTCTAATGTGTGTCTGAAATTTATATTATTGAAATCTAAAAAATGAAAAGTCTTTTTGTTTCTTTGCTAAGATTTTCTGTTCAGTCTCCACAAGGCTCATTTCTTGAAAGATTTTTTTAGGAGCTACTTCAACATCTTTTCCTGATAAGTCTAATATCTGTGTCATCTTATTTTTTTTGCATCTATGGGTTTTCTTATGCAAGTTGAGATTTTTTTTTTTTTTTTTTTTTTTTTTTTTTTTTTTTTTTTTTTTTTTTTTTTTATTTTTTTTTTTTTTTTTTTTTTTTTTTTTTTTTTTGGTTCATGTATTCCAAATCATTTTAGATTATATACTGGATATTTTCCTATTAGTTTTCCAACACAGTTCTTGTTTGAATCACATGGAGAGTATTAATGCTTTTGTTTAAGCAGGCGCTTAGCCTGATTTGATTTGAGTCATGTACTACAACCACCTTTCTGAGGATGTCTTCAATTTCTTTAAGGGCTGTTCAGATCTACCTACCTGAGGACAACAACCAGTGGCCAGTCTAGGATGCTTCAGTGAACAGGTTCCAGCTCCAGTTTTCAAAGTCTAGGATCTATTCTTCAGGCTCAGATCCGTGCGTGTCCTGCTTGTGACCAAGTTCAGGAATTTATAAACAACCATTCCAAGTTCCTGTCTGTGATTTCTCTTTTGGCTCCCCAAGGTTCCGATTTCTGCTCCTCGGACTTTAGCTTTTTCTGTTCGCTGCACTTGCTCTGGGGGCCAAGTGGCAAAAGGATAAGGAGACAAGCAAAACAGGTATTCACCCAGGGCTTGGGACCAAGGTTCTCCAGTGTGAGATCCAGCTGCCCACGGATTCTGCTGCCACAGTTGCCACTAACACCCTAAAATTATCTGGGGCCCAGCAATTTTTATGCAGTACAAACGAAAAATGGACCAATGTGCCCTACATCTCTCAACATTAAGAGTCTTAATATTAAGTAGTTTTTCCTAGGACTCTTTCTTTCCATGTCGCCACTTACAGCTTGAGGGTATACCTTGCATCTAGATCCAGGATTACTGAGGGAATAAAAAGTAGGCAAACTTCACAGCCCATTCAGTAGTACTCCATGTTCAGATTGTCTTTCCCAGCCTACCTCCTATCATTTATTTTTCAGAGTCCTCAAATAGCTGCTCCACACAGTCTTGCCAGCTTTCACAGTTGCATTCAGTGGGTCAGCCAGAGGGATATGTGTCCACTCTATCTTCTCTGTTCGCACAGACAACCTGCAACTTAAAATGGTCTGGCTTATGATTTTTCAGCTTTACAATGGTATGAAAATTATAGAAATTCAGTAGAACTCATACTATGGACTTTGGTCTTTTCCCAAGCTAGCAATAGGTCATACAGCATATTTTCCTACTTCTAAGTTGGGTCCGTGAGCTACAGCTCCCAGTGGGCCCACGATTAGGAGAAAAAAACCACCCCAGACTGTGTTGCTGAGCTGCAGTGCTTCATAGGTTTGGTGTATAGGTTTCCTATATTTTTTACTTGTGTTACACTCAATTTCACATGCGTTTACTAAAGCATAATTCCATCATAAGTCAAAGAGCATATGCATCTTGCTTTACAAGTATTTTATTCAGCTTCACTGAACAGATTATAAACCAGTGAGTTAGTTTTAAATGTTCATTGTTAAAAAATAAATGTTCATTTTTTATTTTTCTTGTTTCAGAACTTTTGTTCATTTATTTATTTTTATGGCTGGGCTGGTGCAGCATGTGGTGCCAGGGACTGAACCGCAGTCCCTGAAGCCACTTAAGCTTTCCCAAGCAGGCGCTTTAGACCACTGAGCCATCCTTCTGGGCCCCTGTTCATTTTTTTTTTTTAACCTGAGACAAATTCACCAAAGCAAAAATCAATAAAGGAAAAAAATTTTATCTCTTGAGGGAAGTAAAATACATTTGGTTTCTGAGATTTTTGGGTTACTTTGCTCCCCCTTTAAGATCATAGGCAAGAGAAATCAAAGGCAGAGCCTGATACTATACATTACTTGCTGAGAAAAAAAAAAAGACACAAAACTGTTTTTGATGCCTAACGAGCTCAGAGCATAAAGCTCCTCCAGGAGCCTCCTCTCAGAGATGTGGCTCAAGAAACTCAGGCCGCTGCGCATACACAGTGTCCCTCCTACAGGCCCTGGGCCTTAACCACGATTCACAGAAAAGCCCAGAAATGCGGATTCCTTGGAGCCTGTTGAAAATACGCAGCCAACTGCCAAGACCAAGATGTTCTTCATCAAGGACTTCTGCAGAGATAACATTTAACTCGCTCTCCTGTTGGCCTTGTTGGGATGGGTGGATTCCAGAGCATGATAGATGCTTTCTGTAAAGTCAGCAAGCCATTGTGGAACAGAATTCTGCAGATATTGTCAGCGGGAACATAATTTGGGTCAATGAATCATAAATTCTATTTTGGTAGCTTGCCGAAGACAACATTGCGAGCATAGCTATCCCGCTGGGGGAAACTGAAAGAGATGCTCACAGCTAAACACCATGGTGGTCTGGCAGAGGGTAAAGAAGAAAGAGTGCTGTGCCCAGGAGATCAAAGACCCCCACCCCCAAGTGTTTAGTTTCCAAGTTGGCTGCAGCTCTTCTTTCCTACACACTCTGGAAGGGAATGCAAAGCAGTGAATACAGACCACACAGTGGCAAACAAACAGGAACACGACACGGGAAGGTAGGTCCCCTAAGGCACTCAGATGACTGCCCCTGTTCAGTTTATCAAGCCACAAGCAATCCAAACTTGTCCCTTAGCACCGATATTAATGCAACAGTCTTGTGCAGTTTGCATTGTCCTAGTTTCTGTCACTCGCAGAAAACAGCCAGGTCACACATCAGCTTCATCTGCTATTTCTTTCAGTTTATGGAGTTCAGGAGCAGCTATTGGTGGTGCCAGGTGGGAGAGTGACAGGAGCAGCAGTAGCAAACAATGCAAATGAAGAGCGTTGATCCTTAGAGGTGGACTCGCTACAACACAATTCTGTCTGACTTTATATATGAAAAAGCCGGGGATAAACAATAATCATAGCCCCGAGTCAGAATGACTCATTGTAGGAATCAAGTTTGAGGCCTTCAACTCAAATGCCCTTTTGTTTAGCTCATTAGGATCCTGCAGGAAGAAAATTTTACCTGAGGGTTTACTCCAACCAAGGTCAGACAAGTCTGTATTCACCCCCTACCAACAGCCTCCGCACTGGTCCTCAGGGCTTTGTGCTAGAAAGAACAGCTGTCCTTTGTTTCTGACAAGGACAAGCAGGGAAAGTGAAGTTCACTTGCAGTAGGAGAGATTTGGATTAGATATGAGAAAGATTTCTTAGTTTCCAAGTACTCTGAGGCTGAGGAATAAGTAACAGGGGACAGTGACAGAATCTTCAAAGGAGTTTAAGGATACCTCTCCTTCTGGAAAAGGGTTTTTCTATGAGGAACAATTACAGAATCGGCTGCTGGCATTGACTGTTCCTGTACTCCTTCTTCTGGATAACTGAGGGGGTTCTGCTGCTGGCCCTCAAAGCAGGTCCCTCAGCCTTGACTGTGGAAGCAGATGGTTTTCATTCCCTCTGTAGTGTGTCTGCTCACAGACGACTCCTGCCCATGGGGATTCTCGGTTTCATGGGAGGAAGGGAACAAAAAACGACCTTATTTCACAACGAGTAATTACTAACCTCTAAGTAGAAAACAACCACTTATATTTCTCAAGGAGAGTAGAAAGCCACTTTATACAATCTGAAAGACATTTTTCACACCAGACCAGCATGAGTGCCCTTAAGCTAGACTTACCTGGTAACTCATTAGACTTCCTGGGGAACTTGGGCCTCATTTCAATCCAATTAAAATAGGTGGCAGGCACTGGTATTTGTTTTTAAACAGCTTTTTAGGAGAGTGGTGTGAAATAAGCTTATAGGATGCTCTATAGTTTGGATATTGAGTTTTCTTAAGGTCCGTGTGTTCAAGGTTTGGTCCCTGGTCCATGGAGGTACTGGGAGGTGGTGGGGCCTATAAGAGTTGGAACCTAGTGGGAGGTGTGTAGGTTATTGGGGATATGACCTTGAAGGGGACTGGAGAACCTTGGTCCTCTCTTCACTCTTTTTTGCATCCTACCTAATGATGAGGTAGATAGTTCTTCTCTGCCATAGGCTCTTGCTGTAGTGTTCCGCCTTGCCATAAATCTGAAGTGATGGGACCAACTAATTATGAACTGAACCCTCTAAAAATCTAAGCCAAAATAAACCTTTCCTCTTTGTAAGTCGATTGTCTCAGATGTTTGTTATAGTAAGGTGAAGCTAAAACAGGAGACCATTGGTTTAGACTAAGCTTCTGCATCAGTCCCTATAGACCAAAACAAAATGGAATTGCTCAGCATAAAATTGCACCCCACTAGGCTTAAATGAAGTTATTTATCTAATCTCCTGAGAATGTGTGAGAAAAATGATAGCCAAAGCTCTAAGCAAACCAGCGTTAAACAATATGGTAAACAATTCCTTCTGTCCTATATCATGTTTTAATTTTTTTTACATGCATAAGCAATATTTTTGTAGTCATATATGTTCTGGGATAATTTATAAGAATTGTTTATAATTAAAAATAATGTTCCATCTGCCATATTTTCAGTTTATGGTTTTTAAGGAAAATACTCTTGTATGTAACTTGACTTTTTGTTGTTGTTGTTATTGTCTTTTTGAGACAGGGTCTTGCTGTGCAGTTCAGGCTGCCATTGAGCTCACTTTTGTAGCCCAGGCCAGTCTTGAACTCACACCAATCCTCCTGCCTCAGCCTCCCAAGTGCTGGGATTATAGGTGTGCACCACCACGCCTGGCATAAGTTGACTTAAAAAAGAAAAAACAAAAAACAAAAAACCAGTGACTACATTAGCAAATTAACTTTGTTCCCTAGCGTTCTGTCTCCCTATTTCCATCTTGCAAACACCACTATTCTGCTATTGCCCAGGGCGAACTCTCTTCCTGTCCTGTAGCATAAAGTCTTCCCTGGTTCATGAGTCACAAATAAAAGGCAATTCGATCTGCAAGAGAGCTGGTGGTCATTCGGGCTTTGGACATTCAAAAGCGCATCCAAGGTTGAAGCAGTGTGCAAGCATCCTAGTTGACGTACAGTGTCTTCTTAGAGTCTGCTCTTTTAGTTCAAAATGTGAGCAGGCTAAGGGAAGGAAAGGACTTGTCTACTTGGATGAATTGCTTCAGTTTACTGCCATGGGATTGCTGCGCTGGAGGATTAGAGTTCCAGCCCTCATATGATGAAAGCGAGTGGTTTACTGATTTGCTGTGAGCTGGAAGGGAGCCTGTTCAACGACTCTGTTTTAGAAGCCTTCAAAAGATAGATCCTGGGGCTCACTGGGCTGTCGTGAAGGCTCCCTACTGCAAACGGGAGCCTGATTCTATTGCTAGGGTCAGGGTTTCTAAGCTGCCTGTTACAAGCTATTGATCCTTCTCCAGCCTCAGAAAGCAGCCTGTAGAATTTCCAAAACAATGGGAGAGTTGTCTCTCGCACAAAGAAGACACAGTCACTTGTGGAGGCCTTGTAGCCACAAGATACAAAGGCAACAAAACAGGCACGGGGGCTAAGAATTAGGCAACTGGATTTAAGCCACCGCCGCTTGCTAGCTATGTGCCCTCAGGCATGGTATTTAATGACTTTCAGTGTCAGGGTCCTTAACCATAGAGTGAAGATAATTAGAGGAAGTACCTCATGTCATTTGGTTGCGATGCTTAGGTGTAACCTTTAGTATACTGCATTCAGTACGATCCACCTGTACTTGTTTGGTTGGCGCAAGGGAGACTCTACTGAAGGGAACGTGTACAAAGGTGTTTTCTTATGATCAAGGTAGTGACACTGGAGTTGAAAGAGGAAGTGGGAGGAGAAAGCTGTGGCCAGGACACCAGTTGGTGCCAGTGGGCCACTCTCAAGGTCAAGGTACCCATTTGCTGGGCTTTACAGCCGTAGCACTTGGTAGGGAAAGGGGAACTTTTCAACCCTAGACTGTATATCCTCAGGTCTCTAACATTTTGAGCAAGGGAAGTTGTCACTGGGTCTTTGTCCTCTTAGTCATCCCTTGAGCTGCTGGGTGGGGCAGAGCCAAGGAATCTGTAGTTTCCTAAGCCTTCTGTGATGATTCAGCTGCTTGGATGGCTTGGGAGCCATGGTGTGGGTTGTACATGCAGTTGAGAGTGTTCACGGAGGAGCCGCTGCCCGGGCTGTGTGCTTGCTCCTTGGCACAGATCATTATCCCTGCAGTTCCCTGAAACAGACTTTTGTTTGGCTTAACAAGGAACTGCACTTGTGCCTTGAGGTGAAGTCACCAAGTCCTACCACTGAAGATCAAATTCGACAAGTGTACAGAATTCTGGCAAGGGAGAAGGGAAAGAGCTGACCTGGGAAAATGGGATGAAGTGGAAACATCAGACTTGTTTGGGGTCCCCCAAAGGGTGGGCATGGGCAAAATCAAAGGAGGCAGACAAAGGGGGTACAGCAGGAGGTGGGAAAAGGGTCCGGCAGGAGCAGGTTGCAGAGCCAAAGCGCCATCTTAGTCAGCTGGACCCAGCCCTTAAAATAAAGAGTCCTTACCAGATGGCAAACACTGACTTGAATATTTTAATGCCAGTTTAAGTTTCCTTGCACTCTGGCCATAAAGGCCTTGAAAGTCCCAGCTTACAAGTGGAGAAGTCACCGCCTTGTCCAATGAGGCAGACAGGTGGCCCCACACTCTGGAGTCTCAGGTGTGAAGAGGCAAGAACAAACATCCCTGGAGAAAGTCCTGACTGGTGCTTAGGCCTCCTGTAATCTTTAATCTCTTGTTTTTCTAGTTCCACCCAGCAGCAAGCAGCTGCAGCTGACTCCATTCCTAAACGTGGAGGGAAGGAACCAATACCAGCAGAGTCACCATATGCTAAGCCTGTGATCAAAGATTGTCAGAGCAGGGCACTGACACACCACTGGCCTCCCAGCTCCCAGAACAGCCAACACATTTGGAGAATGCCACTCTCAGCTTCTGGTACTCATGGAGAACCGCTACTACTGCAGCCCAGAAGTCATCCTTGCATGGCTCTGTCTGCTTCAGAACCTACCATGGCATATCACTGCTCTTAGCTGGGTGCAGTTGACAGTGAGCTGAAGCACACTGACTCTCTCTGCTTAATTTATATCCTTAGATAAGTTGCTTATGATACTGATGTCCTGTCTCTAACCTTGATGCATGCCTTGGCCTCATCAGCCCCAACCCCTCTAAATGCCTGGCTCTGTCCCCTGTCCTCCTGCTACTAAAATAGACCAATCATGCGCAGGAATAGCATCACTGCTCCTTCAGCTGTTAAGTGTAACAGCCCTGGAGCTCCTTGGAGCTGCCTCCTACCCACTGGACTGGCTCTCTTGGGATACCAACCCAGCCCAAGTCAACACTGTCAACCTCTCATAACAGTTACAAGCCAGGCTGTTCACTACTGAGAGGTAGTCTTCTATTCTTTTCAGTTGTTCATTTATTCATTCACACATATTTACAGAGCTCTTTCTTATGCTTAGCAAATGATTAGGACCTCAGCATACCATGAAGAATAAAACAGTCCCTCATCCATCTGTACCCAACATAAATTCTTCAATCAGGCAGCAAGGGTGCCTTATCCCATGGGCCAGAGAAGGTCTCTGAAGAAAGATACTCAGCTAGGACCTAAGGGACAGTTAAGCAAGACAAACAAGGGGAGAAAAGACACCAGGAGTATAAGTGATGGCTTGAGAAAGAGTTGGGGCAGGCAATGAGCTACTAAGGAAACCAGAAAGGGCTCCATGGGGCTAGAGAGCTGAGCGTGAGCTGGTGCATTACTTTTACTGCTACATGCGTCATATTACAGTATCAGTATTGGCTGTACTAGCTGATATGATCTGGGAAGACCATGGCTGTGTCTTTTATGCCCTCGGAAGCCAGACATGGAGCTGGCACATAGCAAGGGCTCACTGAAGGTCCACTGCACTGAGCTACGCAGACCCAGGGGCATCAGCCTGGCGCTAATCTGGAGTTTGTCCCTGGCCCAGCACTCGCATTCTTAACTCATGTGCCTGAATCTGCTCACAGTACAGCAGTGCACTTGTTACACAAGAACAGCAGTATTTGCAGCTCACATACCTGAGAACAACTCTGAGAATTTTGATGCACTAATAATTCAGACGTTTGGCTCCCAAAGGCTTATTGATGCAGAGCTGTTCTAAGGTAAGGTAGAAAGGTCTCAAGATGAAGCCTGCCTTAGTTCTTTACTTGGAAGAAGGAATCTTTTTGTTTGTTTACTTATTGTGGTATCTGGATCGAACTCAGGACCTTGTGCTCCTTGGGCTTGCCAGGATGACATTTATGCCACTGAGCTATCTCCCTGCCCCAGAAATAATTTTATAAAATTTCTGAGAAAATGATTGGTTTCCAAGGTCCCATTTATGTTATCCTTTAATTGTAGCTCTGTTGTCTGTATCTTAGGCAAGTAGTATTATTAGGTAAAGAACACTACATATTTAATAACTAACTTGTATAAACCTGCTCTTCTACATGGTTCTCCTTGGCTATAGGTGGGCTTAAAGAAATCTGAAGAAAGCCTGCATTTGGCGCACGGCACTTTGTCAGTGAGGTTCCCTGGCAATATTACATACATGCAGTTGAAATCTATGACCCTTCTAACCCGCACCTTGCAGGTTCAACTTCCTAATTTGCTTCTTTAGTTTTTTGTTTGTTTTGTTTTGTTTGCTTTTGTTTTGTTTTGTTTTTTTGTTTGAGGTACTGGGGATTGAACTCTGGACCTTGTGCTTGCAAAGCAAGCACTTATACCACTGAGCTATCCTCCCAATCCCTCAACTTCCTAATTTGTACACACAAAAGAAACCCCAGCCTGCTACGTCAAGATGACTTTGGCCACCACTATTCTCAGGACTTATATCTCATGTGATCTTCTTAAGAGCCTTCTGAAGTCAGTCTGTTATTCTTACTTTAAAAACGAGGAAGTGAGGCAGCCTGAGTCAAAACTTCACTCTCTTCACAAACATGTTGCACTGCTTTTCTCCTGGGAAGCCACTGTAGCAAGGTGAAAAGTGGCTCTGAGATTTGTAACCCCTGCTATTTGACACTTAAGAATGAGGTTATCTTGAGGCTATTCAACTTTTGGAAGCCTCAGTTTCATTATCTGTAAATGAAGTATAATTTTGACTGCTACAGTAACAAGTAAATGAGAAGAAAAATGAAGACTCACTTTCTTAACTCTGGAGTTTGCCACGTAAATTCAGCCCCAAGCAGCTGGCCTCTGCTTCTTTTTTCTGGATTTTCCCATGTCCTCAACCTGGGGTCTCTGGAAACCCAGGGCTCCTCCTCAAGGTCACAGGCCGGAGTGCTCCTAAGAACTTTAAGAAGCAGTGAAGCATCAGAGCTGCTGCTATTCCAACGTGCCTGTGCTGGTCAGCGTCCTCCAAGGCACAAGGGCTAGCATGCAATTCAACATGTCAGGGTTTTATTAATGGAAATTTCTGGAGGAGGAGACAGAAAAGACTCAGAGTGAGCTGACCTCAGGGTAAATCTACCCAAAAGTAGGAAGGTTGGAAAAGTACCCCACGCACGAAGTTCAACACAAGTTTGGGAAAGCCGTTAGGGAAATCGGGAGCCAACATTGCTGAGGACTGTCTGCATTTCCCAGCAGTGGTATGTCTTAGTATTCTCACCCTCCTTAGTGAGCTAGAAGCTGCTCGTGGGCAGCATTGCTGGATTCCACAATGCAACAGCCAGGGTACTACTCAGGACACTACGATCTTCCTGTAGCTGAGGGAGAAGGTGAGCAAAAGGAAGGAAGAGGGCTGGTGAGAGAGCTCAGCCAATAAGCACAGGGACCAGTGTCGCATGCTGTGCCAGCCCCATCCTGGGAGCATGCTGGGCTGGCAACTGAGTCCAGGCATGGTGGTGCATGCCTGTAATCCCAGTGCTGGCAAGGCTGAAAACAGGAGGAGCACTATGAGTTCAAGCTGCATACTGAGATCCTATACATAAATGAAAAGAAAGGAAGGAAGGAGAAAGAAAGAAAGAAAGAAAGAAAGAAAGAAAGAAAGAAAGAAAGAAAGAAAGAATTTAACTTTTTCTTTGAGATAGAATCTTGCTATGTAGCCCAGGCTGGCCTTGGACTACACTATGTAGCCCAGGTTGGCCTCAAAATTATGGCAATCCTCCTGCCTCAGCCTTCCAAGCGCTGGGACTATAGCGATGTGCCTCCACCACCCAGCAAAATAAAATTTCTTCTCCTTCTCCTTTTTTTTTTTTTTTTTTTTTTGTGGAACTGGGAATTGAACTCAGGACCTTGCACTTGCCAGGCAGGCACTTGTGCCCCTGAGCTATCTCCCTAGCCCCAACATATAACTTCTTATAACTTCTTATTCTACTACTTGTCTAGTAACTGGGAAATTTCCTCAAATAAAATATTGTAAATTATTTGACTTCATCTTGGAGCAGTCCTATTTTGAGCTTTGTGTCAATTCCTCCCTACAGTGTGCTGGAATTAGAGAATCCCAGCTCTCTTGAGTTTCCTTGACGCCGCCACCTCTGAGAGGCGTCCACAGGAAGATCACCAGTCCGTTGCTTTCACTCTTGCTGGAGTTGAAGAGATGACTCTTTAGACAAATGGCTTTGATTCTGCCCTTGCTGTGGCCTCTGCTTCTCCCTCCTTCCCAGAGGCTCTCTGCATATGTGTTTGTCAATGTCACCCAGGCTAGGCGTGCAAAAGAGTCATCCAGGGAGTTTTTTAATAACACAGACCTGTTTATTCAGCATCTTCGGGGGTAGGATATAGAAAATTACATCTGTATGAGTCTCCCCAGGTGACTCTCGTGGTCAGCCCGGTGTGGCAATATGATGAAGCCTACACAACTCGATAGCTACAAGTGACACTGTACTGCTGAGACAGAGCACTTTACAAGCTGCATGTGGATCTCAAATGATAGTTTGTCCTACCCCTTTTAGGGTCGGCCTTGTACCTTAGTGACCACCTACCTCACCTCACAGTCTCCTCACCTCACACTGCCTACCACACAGTTGTGGAGTTGGTTGCCATCTTTGGCATCTTCAGGACAAGACAATGTAGATGTCTGTCTTGCATGTTTTTAAAGGAATATCACCGAAGGTCTCTGTGTATGCTCTAAAAGTTTTTTATTTATTTATTTGAGACAGAGTCTTGCTACACAGCTTGGACGTGCAGTGATCCTCTTGTCTCAGCCTCCTCAGCACTGGGATCATAGGCAAGCGCCACCATGTCTGGTTTTGGGGCAGGTGTGCTGCACCTGTGTTCCAGGGCGGTCGCAGCATATGGTACTGGAGATCAAACTCAGGTCCTTGGGCTCACCAGGTAAGTACTTAGACCACTGAGTTATCTTCCCAGCTCTCTGAAAGCTTTTTACATCCCTCAGTACAGTGGTGGCAAATCTACCGCATGCCCACTGCAGCTAGCTGTCTGTTAGCATAGAGAGCTCTACAGGTTTGCCTCCACGGCCTTAGTCGATAAGCGCTGTCCTAGATGTCACATTGCTAGAATGTAAAACGCAACCAGGAGCACAGCAGAAGCCCAGCACCAAAATGTCTATTTAAGATGCACCAGCAATAAGCCCTCCAGCCTGCTGTTCTGTGGCCGTAGCTCAGCATGGCTTGCACAGGGGAGAACTGAGGCAGCTCCTGAGAGCAGCACATCGCTGCTGGTGACTTGGAGTTGTCTTTTGGATTTGGCATCTGTCTGGGTCTTCTGGAGGTGATTCCCACGGCAGAGTGTGACTTGGGTGGCGACGAACCATTTCTCCAAGTTGCTGGCAATAGTACCTGGAAAGTGCTCAACAAATTCCAGCAAACAAAGATTAGTTGTTCCTTGTTTTTGGCCATGGCCTCTGCTGGTGCCCTGAGCCCGCTCACTGCCAATACCAACTTGGTCCTGCGCATAAAAAAAATGGTCATATTAAAAATGTCCCATCTGTTAGCAGAGTGCTCAGTGCTTTTCATGAATCATCTTAATTAATCCACCCAACAATTCTATGAGGAAGGCATTACTATTGTCACTTTATGCATGAAGAAGTTCGAGTTTAGGGAAATAATGATCCTGCTCGATGTGAAAGCCTGTAAGTGGAAGAGCTCGTGTCCAAGGACTAAGGCCAAACAGTTGTGAAGGCTGCTCCTTGTCTGCCTCCTTCCTGGCAAGATGCTGTTTCAGCCTGGTTCATCCCACTAACCGTGCATTTCTCCAAGGCCATCTTCCCTTTCCAGGCTTTTTCCCAGCCACCGTACATCCCGGTTCGTGCTGTCCCAGGCATTTTGTCCCTGGACTCTCAGCTCTGTGCGGCCTCCACCTACCCTCCCCTCCCTCCTCAGTCCCTGGTGCCCTGGCTTTTTCACTGCCTGTGAGCTTGAAGAGGTGTTGAGGAGTGCACTGGCCCTGCTGGCCACCACCTGCCTCTCTGTTTTACATTTCTTCTGCACCCTATGGGCCTCGGTTCTCTCTCATGCCCCGGGTACCATCAGTAGGTGGCCAAGAACAGGAAAGGGGACCATCTCAAGGAGTGTAATTTTTCATCCTTGAATTAGTGACTTTGTATGATTTGTTTCTTACAAAGCCTCTCTTCATCAAAAGTTTCCTTTACTATTCTTTCCCTCCTCATCGTCCCCAACTTTGCACAAATTCCCTTAGGGCCTTTGGGTGTCGATGAACACTCTAAATAGTGCCCAAACTTACCACCTCCATGGGCATTGACTCAGATCCGCGCCTGATGTGCTGCACTCCAGAGCTCGTCTGGTCTGCTTCAAGTCAGAGATTCTGTCCCATTCCCTTGTTGTGAGAGAGTGTAAGATGGGATGTACAGGGCCGGCGGGATGGCTCAGTGGTCTAAAGCGCCTTCTTGGGAAAGCTTGGGCGGCTTCAGGGACCGCGGTTCGATCCCCGGCACCACATGCTTCGCCAGCCCTGCCCTCGGGGCGGGCTGAGCCGGCCATAAAAATGAGTGAATAAACAAATAAAGGTTCTGAAACAAGATGGGATGTACAAACTGATACATCACTCTCAAGCTAATCTGAATACAAACTGCCTCTCAGGATCAGCCTTCAGGTGTTTCACCTAAAAGGAAGGGAGAACTGGAAGTCACAGCTGGCCTGACCAATAGGATAACATCAGCAGCCGTGCTTGAGAAATGGTAATGCTATGCTGGTAACTGTGAACAGGTTTTTCAAGGCATAATTGTGACTCTGGTCAGGTTACGTGACACTGGTACAATCAGGTGGTGGATGTGGGTTTTGTCCTTTCTTTTTCTGTCTGCTTTGACATGTGACCAGTCAGTCATTCATTCACATAGTCAATACTCAGGAAACGTTTTCTAACTTTCTGCGGACATCATGATGAAGACGACGTATTGCATTCTGGTTTTCAGGAGTCAAGATTCAACGGACACCATGCACAAATTCTCACTTACTAAAAATGGTGTTGAATACTGACAATGCGAATAAGAGAATTTCTAAGTAGCTGGCAGATTAATTCTAGTTTTGCTGTATTAGTTATTGCTCTTCACTGCCTTCCAGGCTGAGACAGCAGAAGGACAAGATGGAGAGAGAAACAGAGAAGAGAAGCGGAAGCTGGAAGACGGTGCAGCCTGCTCATCCCAGATCGGTACAAGTAAGGCTGTTTATGTAACCTCTGGAGCCGAAATAGGCTCGGCTCATTTGCTCAAATATTCATTTGTCAAACATTTACTTGCTTGGCACTGTGCTTAGAACTGTACGCCCAAAGTAGTGTAAGACATAAGCTTCTGTCCCGAAGAAACCTTTCTTTTATTTCCTTTCCTTTTCTTTTTATTCATTTAGAGGGGCTTGCCAGGTAGCTCAGTGGACTAAATCACATGATTTGGTGACCCTTATGACCCCTGCCCTTAAGGTGGCCTGAGCCATAAAAAAAACCTCTTCACTATTTTTATTCATTTAGTTTTTGCAGTATCAGGGAATGAACTAAGGACCTTCCATTTGCCAGGCAGACACTTAGGCCACTGAGATATATCCTCAGCTACTAGATTGACTATACCAGAGTTTTACTGGGTAGAATAGGACCAAAAAAGAGAGACTGGTCAACTTTACTTGAAGATACAGTATGTCTCTCTCTCTCTATATATATATTTCCCCCTAGTGCTGAGTATTGAACCTCAGGTGTGAGTCTTTGAGCCACAAGCCCAGTCCAGCATGTCTTGACTGAATCATGAGGAATAGATATGAGTTCATCCCTCAGACAAAAACAATGGTGGGAAAAGTACTGCCAACAGCAAGGTAAACAGATGACGTCAGTGTAGAATGTAAGGGGTTAACAGCGTTTAGGAGCATGCAAAGGACAGGTGAGGTATGACTAAAGCAAAGGCTGGGGAGCAGCGGTCAGGCTATAGGAACCGGATTGCAGGACTCTGAGCTCAGTCCTATAGATCATGTTGAGTTCCAGATGTTTCCCAGACAGGAAAATAATGTTTTGTGTTTTGATTTTATTTTGTAAATCACAGGAAGATCAGTAGGAATCCAAGCAGGGCAGTGAGACACTGTACCAAATGAATAAAAACCAATTTTTAAAAAATTTCTAAAGTGTCTCAAAGGGCTTGTAAGTCTTGTAGAACTCTGGGGTCCTTCCCTAGGTAAGTAAGTTTGGGGTGGTGCATTGCATTGTGATAAAGGGAATAGGAAAGTGGTGGGTATGAGCTGTTAGAGCAGGGTAGGTGGAGTTGCTGAGAGCTCAGGGGGGCTGCCAGGGACTGGTCAGGGGAGCACCCTGCATGATTTGCCTGTGGTCAGTCGAGGATTGGGTGAAATGACTGGAAGGAGGAAGATGGTGGCAAACTTAAAATCTGAAGATAAATGCATCAGGACCCTCCTTCTCCTCCTCTGGAATCACAGATATCAATCACTAGGTCAGTGGCAAGCTAGACGAGTGAGCTCTGCTTGCTAACAGAACTGGGGTACTGGCAAATGCTTGATGAATGTGTGCCCAGGGCAAGATGCTCTCTTCCTCCTGCCTGCATCATATGCCCTGTGTGGGACAGTTACTGTGCTATGTGTAGGCTACTTGCATGGCTCAGAAGTACCACAGTTCCATTGCCAGGAAAACTGCTGGTCATTAGAGCTTTAGGGACTTGGTGCATGGAGGATGGAAGACCAAGAGGGCCCATGTGGTCAGGCTGTGTGTTAGGCAGGTAGTTGCCTTAGAGAAGGATGTTTTGAGATGGTGATTTGTAGAGCACAACTTCCTTGCCAGCCCTGTTGGCAGAGAATACGAGGATTGGGGTAGCTCTGTGGGGTTTGGAAGAGGCTGACTGGCCAGTGTACAGAAGGCTCACGGCTGCTGAAACTCTCCCACTGGCTTCCAGATCTGAGAGGCAGTGAGGCTATAGCAGATATGCATTTCTCACCTTGCCCTTTTCCCAAACTGTCCACATCACAAGAGCTGAGACTGGAGCTAAGGCTGGGCATATCCGCGAGCTCTGAGGAAATAGCATCCTCTCACTGCCGTTAGTTACTTAAACTCATCCGTGGTTCTAAACTTTTTGACACCTGTGGACATCTTTGGGGCATGAAGCTCCCATTTGCAAGCTATCCTTAAGTGTGTGTGCACGCATGAGTATAAAAGGGCTTATAAGGAGGGCCGGTAACATAGCTCAGTGGACTGAGTACCTGCATATACAAGCGTAGGGACCAGGGTTCGATCCCTAGCATGATGGAGCACACCTGCAATCCCAGCACTAGGGATGCAGAAAACAGGAGGATCACTAGAAATCTAAGCAAGATAGTGAGACACTGTACCAAATGAATAAAAAATAAATAAATAATTTTTTTAAAAAGTGTCTAAAAGAGCTTATAAATCTTGGAAAGAAATCCTGCATATATTGTTCAATGGAGAAAGAAAGCATCAAAACAGTAGATAAAATATGAACCTGGTATCATGAAATATATTACAAATACTTAGATATATAGTTGCTTTTCAGGGTCAGGGGATTGATTCTAGGATCCCAAGAATGCCAAAACCTTCAGATGCTCAAGTGCCTCCCATAAGATGGGGCTATTTGCATAGAAACTATGAACACCTTACTGTATACTGTAGGTCACCCGTAGAGTGCTGACAATGCCTGAAACAGCAGGTGCTACATAAAGAGTCGCACTACATCGCTTAGGAAATGATGACAAGGGAAGAAAGGCTGTACATGTTCAGCACAGGTACATTTTTTCCTGAATATCTCCCATCAGCAAGTTGAAGGAGTCTGCAGACACAGAAACCACGTTTATTAGGGCCTGCCGTGTGCCTGCTGCAGTTACACACAGAGAAAACCTGGGGGGATGCGTACACACGCGAGTGTTGGCTGCTGTTTCTCTCAGCTGGAAGATCCAAGGTAGCGGAGGTGGGTAGACCATGAACTTCATCTTTTGGCATCTTTAATCCTTTTTTTTTTAAACATATTTACTTATCTCTTTCTGCTGTGATAGGAACTGAGCCCAGGGCCTCCCGAAGGCTAGGCAGGCCTTTTTCTACTGAGCTACATCTGCAGGTTCTCTTTATTTTCCATTGAATATATACTGCTTATGTAAAAAATAGCAATACTACTACTAGTCAATATAAGACAACAAAGACTTAAAAATTCCTATTCTGACACATTTTTAGCACAAGGCCTGAAAATAGCCAGGTCAGCCCGGAGAGAAATGAAGGTCACAAGTCTAAGCGAATGCGGGTGACTCTGCTCCTCAGCCCTGTGTGGGCTCCTCTGCAGATCTGGGTGAAACACAGAAAAACGGAACATGTGCCCACCCATGCTGGGGACTCCGTTCTCTGAATCTCTGCCTATGGGGCTAAGGAAGAACAAAGGTGACTGCACTGGTGCAGGACTGGAGGCAGGACAGAGGCGCAATAAGCAAAGAAGATAGAAGCACAAGAAGGACCCTTGCTGGAATTTTTGCAGTGGAATTACCTGTGAATAATACTCATTTTAGCAGAGCAGGTAGCATTCACTTCATTATTTTTTTTTAAATTTGGAAAAATTCTTGCTGTATTATCCACCCACCTCCTCAACCCTTATTCTTGGATCACAAGCTCCACCCCAGACTTTAAGTAGCTGAGGCTTTTGGAGTCTGACACGGTTGAAAGTGTGAATGCGGCCATCTGGTAGACCAGAAAGCAAATGGCTTTGAAATATTTACGTCCACAAAGCACGAGCCATGGCTTTTTAACCATGTATTGGAGTTTCTGAGCAGAAGCAATTCTGAGGGCTCTGGTTACTCAGCCAAGATCTTTTGGCTGGGTTTCTTCCTTTAGGAGGAAGTATATAAGAAATATAACAGGGCCGGCGAGATGGCCTAGCCATCTAAAGCGCCTGCTTAGGAAAGCTTAGGCAACTTCAGGGACCATGGTTCAACCCTTGGTATCACATGCTGTGCCAGCCCCACCCCCAGGGCAGGCAGAGCTGGCCATAATTATGAAATATATTATGAAATACAACAGGAAAAACTCACAATTCCCTTTCCACCCCACAGGCTCTTTTATGCATTTTTTGGTAGGAATGTTGGTTGAAAGGAGTGTGCTGGTGCTGAGATTAATAGCCCAAGAGATTCTCAGAGTCCCCATGAGCTTTAAAGATGTTTTACAGCTCTGAGTAATTAAGAGCGGGGGAGAAGAGCCCATCATACTCAGCAGCATGAGCTTAAATTTTGGGCTCCCTGGTAAAGTATCTGCAAGGGTCATTACCTTTCATTAATTACACAATAAACACTTCAGCAGAAAAGGGTCACGGGGGATGGGAGGCAGCTCGGAGAGGCAGGTCAGGTGCCCCTTGACTGATAGCTGCTTCCTGGATCCAGTGGGAGAGTTTCCCTCTGTACTTTCTTTAGAGAAACTCAATTGCATGGACCAGCCTCTTGCAGGGTAGGGGATGGACCCAAGAGATTATACCTAGGATAATCTTGATGCAGGATTCTCCTCTCAACTGATTTTATTTTAGTTTTATATGTATTCTTTGGATACAGGGTTTCACTAAGCAGTTCAGACTCATAGTGATCCTCCTGTCTCGGTCTCCCCAGTACTGGGATTACAGGCATGAACCACCATGCCCATGCTGGGGTTCTGGGGCTGGCTCCACATGTGGTACTGAGGATCCAACTCAGGTCCTTTGCACTTTCCAGGTAGGCACTTAGACTGCTGAACTATCTCCCTAGCAGTGATTTTAAAATCAGTTAATTTTAATTTTTATTTATTTATTTATTTTCTTGTTTCAGAACCTTTATTTGTTTATTCACTCATTTTTATGGCTGGCTCAGCCCACCCCGAGGGCAGGGCTGGCACAGCATGTGGTGCTGGGGATCAAACCACGGTCCCTGAAGCTGCCCAAGCTTTCCCAAGCAGGCGCTTTAGACCACTGAGCCATCCCGCCGGGCCCCTAAAATCAGTTAATTTTATCAGAACCTTTCAGATATACATAATGATCACATTCATCACAGTTCCACCAAAATATCTTATTGGATGATTTCTTTTTGTTATTTTAAAGAGAAAAAAAATAAAAGTGGAGCAGAATTTCAAAACAGGATGATAGAAAATTAACAATGGTTATCACATTGCATATTCTTAATTGCAAAGTAGTTGCTTAGGCTACCAGATATAAACATGTGAAATTGATCAAACAACATAAGCACTAACTATTCCTTGAAATGAACTAATAGAACTTTCTTAGCTATCTTGTGTGTGTGTGTGTGTGTGTGTGTGTGTGTGTGTGTATTTCTTCCTTCTTTTCTTCTTCATCCCAGTTGTTCTTTCCTTTTGAGCAGTTTCTTTACCTTTCTTATCTATTGTGCAGCTTGGATCTTCTTTACTCTTTTAGTTTCCTACACTAGGGGGACAATATGGTGTTTATACATGCGAGTCTGGTTTATTTCACTTATGAGTATGGTTTTGCATTACATCCATTTACCTACAGAAGCCTTGAATTTATGTTTCTTCATAACTAGGTGATACTCTGTGTATAAAAACATCACACTTTTTTATACTTTCCTTAGTCAATGGGCATTTAGGTTGTTTCTAAGATTTAGCTATTACAAATTACACTGCTATAAACATGAGTACCCATATTTTGCTGTGGCATGATGTGTTCAGTTCTTCTGGAAAAATACCCAGAAGGGGAATAGCTGGGTCAAATGGGACCTCTAATCCTAGTTTTTTGAGGAAATCTCCGCAATGGTTTCCACAGTGATTATACCAGTCTACACTCCCAACAACCATGAAGATTTCCTTTTTACCAGAGGCCTACCAGTATTTGTTATTGATTGATTTTTTTGATGATATTCACTTTTTTTCTGAAGTGAGATGGAATCTCAGTGTTGTTTAAGTTTCACTGAATGATCATTGATGTTGAACATTTTTTTCATATACTTATTTGCCATGTATATTTCATCATCTGGGAAGTTTGTATTCATTGGAGATGCCCTGTTTTAAATTGAGTCTTTTAATTGGACTGATTTTTAAAAACTCTTTACATATTCTAGATAGAAGTCCTTTGTGAGAGGGTCAGTTGGATAAATAAGCTTTTCAAAGTTGTGGGGCTTTGTTCACTCTGGTGGTGATTTGTTTTGATGCATTTTTTTTTTTTTTAATTAAGACAAGATCCAAGTTGTCGATTCTTTGTAATACTTCCAAGGCTCTATTCATAAAGTCTTTGTCTACATCTATGTCATAAAGAGCTCTATATTTCCCAGGAGATTTAGTGTCTGTGTTTTAATATTCAGATCTTTGATCCATTTTAATTTTAGTTTAGTGCATGGTGAAAGACATGGGTCTAGAGTCTGTCTTTGGCATGTTGAAAGTCAGGTTTTCTAACACCATTTAAGAAGGTTGTCTTTCTGCAGGTCAGGGCATTTGACTCCTTTCTGATAAGGTGACTGTGTGTCTGGAGCTGTTTCTGCATCTCCTAATCTGTTCCACTGATCCTAGTCTATTTTTCATCTGAGTGCCGTTCTGTTCTTATCACAGTAGTTTGGTAGCATTATTTCAAGGAAGGAATTGTGATCTCCCCTCCCTTGCCTTTGTTGCCCAGAATTACCTTTCCTTTTCCAGGCCTTTTCTGCTTGCAGATGAGTTTTTAGGATTGTTTTTCTCTAAGTCTGTGAGTTATGTGGTTGGAATTTTCATTCAGATTGCAATGAATTGGTATAACAGTTTTGGAAGTATGACCATTTTCACTCTACTTATTCTTCCTACTCAAGAATAAGGGTATCTTTGTACTTTCTGATAGTCCCTTTGATCTCCTTTTCAGAGTACCATAGTCTCCAATGTAAAGGTCTTTTACTTTCCCCACTGGATTGATTCCTAGTATTTAATTTCTTTTGGATGCTATTGTGAAAGGTGTTCTTTTCCTAATTTCTTTCTCAGCGACTTTGTTATTCATCTACAGCAATGCTATTGATTTTAGAATGTTGACTTTATATCCAGCTACGGGATTGAATTTGGTTATTAAATCTAAAAGTCTTTGGAGAAATTTTATGGGTCTTCTATGTAGAGTAGCATGTCACTCACCAATGATATAATTTAACTTCTTCCTTTCCTATCTTTATTCTTTTTTTTTTTTTCCTTCTAATTGCTCTGGCTAATGTTTTCAGAAAAATATTGAAGAGTTATGGCTATGTTATGGCTGTTTCTACTTACCCCCTCAAAGTCTCATACAGTCATGGGGCAAACTTCTAGATTTTGCGATTAATTCATGATCTTTGCTGGGATTATGGGTGTGAGTGCTACACCCAGCCTGGGGCACAGTCTGAATGCAACATAAGGGAGATGGACCTGCTCTATGCTGCCATTGTTGCTGCTACTCCTCCCTTTTCTCTTACTGTTTTGCTGTTTTTCACCATGATAAAGGGCTGCCCTCTGCCATGTGTCATTCTGCCTTGGAGTCAGCTGAGCATGGACTGAAAGTTTTACAAACTATGAGCTAAATAAACCTTTCCTTCCTTAGTTTTGGGTGCCAGGTATTTTGTCCAAGCAATGAGAGAAAGGTAACCAGTGATAATGGGCATCTATATGTCATTCCTGATGTCACAGTGAAAGCTTTCAAATGTTGACCGTTTAGTGTGATATGGCTGCTGGTTTGTCATAGACAGCTTTTATCAGATTGAGATTTTTAAAAAAATCTATTCCAATTTTCTGTGCTTTTATTTTACATCATGGATGGATGTTGGACTTTGTCAAATCCTTTTTCTGCATCTATCATCCTCTCCACTGCTGTCAGACAAACTAGGGGCAGCAGAGACAGAACACCCCTCCCCTTTCCAGCTGAAGCAATTAATATTGGATCATTTACATGGGAGATGTTCTTGGGACTTTCCCAGATTATTTTAAGAAGGCAGACACTTTGTGAAAATGAGCATTCATTTTACTTTTGCTTAATGTTTGAAGCCCATCTGTGATTGATTTATTAACATGCTAATAATATTTTGTTTTCACTCCAAAGCACCATAATCATCTTCCATATTCCTGTGTATATACCTGTGTTTACCAGCCCAGTGATAGAGAGCCCAATGTCACAGATTTTTTAAAATGTATTTGGCCTAGGGTCTTGCTATGCAGCTTGGCTGGAGTGATCTTCCTGTTTCCAGCCTCCTGGGTGCTGGGATTATCTCAGTGGTCAGCTCAGCATGCCCAGGGGCATGACCTGCATGGCATGTGGTACCAGGAATCGAACCTAGACCCTATGCATGTGCTTGGATCACTGAACTACCTCACCAGCACCAAGGTCAGAGATTTTGAAGGCTTTAAGGGGTTTAGGATTTTATTGGAAAGCTCACTGAAGACCTGGTGTTCTCTTAACCTCTCTTGGGGTAAAGAACATCTTTTGCCAAGACAAAATGGCACCTGAGATTTGAGGATTTGTACTCTGCATTTTCTTCACCACCCCAGAAAATAAAGTCATGGAAGAAACAAGTAGAAAAGCCAATCAAAAGTTCTATGTCTAACATGAATTTAATACTCGCAGCAGCATGTGTGTATTGAGACAGTTGCTATAATGAGTGGTATGAATTTTTTATTTAATCCTAGTACCTGGGCCAGCCAGATAGCTCATCAGATTAAAGCACCGGCTTAGGCAGACACAGGGACCAGGATTTGATCCCCAGCATGGGGTGCCAGGGTTGGCCCTGCCCCCAGGACACGCTGAGCACCTAAACCTGGGTGTGGTGGCACCTGCCTATAATCCCACCATTTGGGAGGCTGAAAACCAGGAACGATCACTGCGAGTCTGGTCTGCATAGTGAGACCCTGTGTTAAATACATAAAAATAAAACAAACTAAAAACAAGGGCCAGGGAGATAGCTCAGTGGATAACTTGCCTTGCCAGGGATTACATCATCAATGGGGAAATTATAGATTGCAAAGAAAAGCAACCTACCCTAGTCTTCATGCTAATGCGGAGCCAGGATGCGAACCGAGATCATTCTGAACAATGACTTGTGTTCCTATTCCAAACATATTTCCCTGAAGGCAGAGAGGAGAAGGCATTTGACCCTATTCCTTTAAATTGTTTTATTTATTTATTTTTTAAATATTTTTATTGTTTAAATTTAACAATGGTTACATTACATATGTTCATCAGCAGCTCAGTTCCTATTCCTTTAAGAAATTGTCTTCTGAGTTAGCCGAACCATTTTCTAACTTTAGTCCAACTGTTTCAACTCCAGTTATAGATTCCTCACCTAGTAATCTGTTTGATCCTTTACTCTTTGCCTGTGGATTTTGGTGCTAGTCAGAGAATATTAATTAGAGGACTTAGGGTTCTGCTGCTAGAGAACTTATCTGGAAGGAGACAGCAGCCAAGAAAGGACAATCCCAAGTGCAGCATGGCATTAGTCGCTAAGATCTGTGCCCTCATTCCACATCTGACTCCCACAGAGAGCAGCAAAGAGCTGATTATCTGGTCTATTTCCATTCTCCTCTTGACATCCCTTGTATCTGTGCGCCTCATTAGAGAAGCTTGTTAGAGCATCCTGATAAAAGGAGCCTTCGGGTTGTTTGCCTGGCTGGCCCATTTTTCCCAGACAATGCCATTCGGAGCCATATGACAGCATGGTGCAGGTGTCCACTCCTGGCCTTACCCTACCCTATTTTTGCAGAGCTGGAGTTTTGAGTAAAAGTGGGCCAATAGGAGTCTCTTCCCTAGAATTAGGAATCTGCTCTGCAAGCTAATGGCTGGGCCAATAATGTGTGGACATGGGAGCCATTTCCACCAAGGAAACTAGTCTTTATGCAGAAAAAGCTTAAATTGACCAAAGAGAGAGGAGCACAGACAGGGAGAGAGCAAAGACATCGACCTTTCCTGCCTCTGCTTCCAGTCCCCTCTTCCTGCCCTTATCTCTGCAATACCCTACTTTGGTTTGTATAATAAAATCCTTTCTACAAGGAATGCTAGCTTTCCTGAGCTTTATGAGTTAGAGCACAGGTCTGCCTTGCTCACTGATGCCACTGCATGAGGTCCCCTTCCTCCCATAGGTGAATTAATTCTACCCAGCCCCAAAGCCATAGTTTGTCTCCTTATCTACTTTGCCAAGGTGAGGAATGAGGTGTGGATAAGCAAGACTGGTGGGAAACTGGCTGGAAAGCAATTGCAGTTCACAGAGTGTGCGCCTATATCTTAGATTATGATTGAGGACACATTATCCAACTGGGCTGTTTTTCGTTTTTGCTTCTCCATGCACCCTATAGCCCTGAGGATATTAGGGGAACAAATTTTGGACACAGACGCTGTTGCTTTTCTTTCTGTCCCTAGAAAGATGTGAAGCAGGAAGGCTGAAAATCTTTGCCATTGTCAAATTGAACTCAAGTGGGAAATGAAATGAGTAGCACGGAGGCCCAGGAGACTCTGGGGATAAACAACCCAGCCGTGGAGAGAGAAGGAGATCATATTGCTGCCAAGTTTACCAGCACAACAGGGCTGCGCTCTCCATCCTGCCACCGCTGCATCCCCTAGAAGCATAGCCAGGAGACCAACAAGGCTCTTGTGTAAGATTTTCAGGGCTGCTATAATGAAGTGGCACAAGCTGGTTAGCTTAGAACAACAGAAGTGCATTATCTCGTAATACCTCTGGAAGCTAGAAACCCATAATGAAAAATGTGTGAATAGCCAGGGATCCAATGAAATCTGTAGGACACGGTCATCTGTTGCCTTTCCAGGCTCACAGAGGTTCCACGTGCCCTTGATTTGCAGCTGTGCAACTCTGTTCTTTGTCCCTGTCATCGCATGATGGGCGTTTCTCCTACATGTTCATATGATGTTCCATCGGTGGAAGTATCTACGTTCCATCTGAGTTTCTGTCCACGTTGCTTTCTTCTTGTAGTGAAACCAGTTTCATTAGATGAAAGACTCACCTCACTACAAAATGGCTTAATCCTACATCCATGACAACCCTACTTCCAAACGAGGTTGCATTCCGAGATACTGAAAATTCAGATTTCAACATGTCTTATATGAATAGGAGGCATAATTTAAACCATTTGATACGAGTTGGGGCAACCGAAGTGTCCCAAGGCACCTGGTGATGTAGGTGATGAACCTCAGGAAACTCGGTAAATTGATTCACTAGTAAAAGACAATTTCATGAGGAGCCAATGTTAAGCATTTATCCAAAAGGAGGAAGTAGGCAAGTGACCCTGGGAGAGCACTTTTGCTCAAACTGGAAGAGGAATAGGCTTGAGGAGAGCATCCCATCAGTGTGTTGAGGCCCCCCAGATGTACCAATGGCCAACATGTAGGAGGAAGTAGTTCAAATAGTGCTCTGGTTTGTGCAGGGTTTCAATGTGCTCCCAAAGATCCACATGCTCCAAACTTGAGGCCCAGGGTGATGCTGTCCAGTTGATGGAAGCTTAAAGAGGTGGGCCCTTGTGCAAGGTAATTAAGTCAACTGAGTACTGCCCTTGGGAGGCGTGAATGTCAGTCTCATGAAGAGTTAGTTTTCAGACCATGGATTACTAGAGAGTGGGACCGCCTCATGCTCTTATCCCCCTCTGTTCATGGCTATCTCCCTTTCTGATTCTCTGTCATGTTATAACCCATCCAGGGCGGAGCCTATACAAGAGGCTGAATAGGTGGGGCCAACTGATTTTGGAGTTTCTACTTCCAAATCTGTGAGCTAAATAAACCTTTTTTCCTTTATAAAGTACACAACCTCAAGTTTTCATTATAGCAACAGAAAAATAACTAATGAAGACTCTTTAGCACACATTGGATCCTATACCTATAGCAGACCGTCATGTCAAAGATGAATTATCATGGTTATAATATCATCTATGCTTTAAGATTGGTGAGATACAGGAAAACCTACTTACATCAAAATTAGACAGAAGCATGAGTGGAGAAGGAAATAACAAGAAGCTATCTCAGTGCCATCGTCCTATCCAGTTTGGCTCTAGGAGAACATAATCTATTAGTGAAACTTCAGCCAAGGGAAAAGGGGGGTCTGGTTTATGTTCCCAAGATTAGAACTGGAGTATGACTGAGAAATGGAGACAGAAATCTTATTAAATGATTTACATATGCATGGTAGAGATTAAGAAAAAGATAATGTGGGCCCGGTGGGATGGCTCAGTGGTCTAAAGCGCCTGCTTGGGGAAGCTTGGGCGGCTTCAGGAACCACAGTTCGATCCCCGGCACCACATGCTGCGCCCGCCCTGCCCTGTTTGCCTCCTTGCCTGAAGGATTAGGGAAGTCTTATATCCTTCACGTTTTACTCTCATCAAAAAGCACCAGACACATTTCAAAACAAAGGCTCAATGAACAAATGTTGAAAGGAGGAACATGGGTATACTCAACTCAGTAAAGACTGGCTGGTAAGTAGAGAAGGACCGGACATTCAAAGTGGATTCAACAGTTGGAAGAATCAGCAGAAGAAGGACTGACTTAGTCAGTATCAGAGTTTAGGTGATCTGTCTCTATCAGGGTGGGAGGAGGAAGAAAACACAGATAGAAAGAAGGAGGAATCTTGAAAGCATTATAGCTCCTTTGGTGTTGGCTCTTCCTAATTAATTTTCATGATTTGGTTTGTAATACATCAATAGCCAAGCCATATTCAAGCTTAAGATGGCATTATCTCTTCAACTGAAATATGAATTTAAATTATCCTTGTCATTGTTCCTCTGTATTATTTCTTAATTAATTATATTGGCTTTGTTTTCTTTCTGGGAAATATATCAGAATTTATGCATGATTACCATGAACAAGTCTTGTTCCTGTTAAGAAAACTGAAAGCATTCTTGGAATAAAAATCACCCCAATTTAGCACAGATTCTTACTGCTATAGCTCAGGAGGGCTAATGACAGAGTTTGGGGACAAATTCTAACTCCATGTGCATGCATAAAATCAGGGCATAATATTAGAGAGATTTTCCAGTGCAAAGTAACTCCCTTCGGATGAAAACGTCTGCTTTTTCAAACATGTGGTCAGCTCGCCATCCTAGAACACTTCCAGGGATGAGCAGCACATCTGTTTGCCAGGCAGCAAGTTTGATATTGGACAACAGCCTGAGGATCTGACATAGCAGGCCTGGGATGAGACCCAAGAATCTGTACTGTAGTGTTAATACAGTTAGTATTACATTAATCTACGTTATCAAGTTACAACAATGTTTGACCATGTTCTAGAACCACTATTTCCAACTGGTGTCTTTTTTCTTTAGTTTCTTTTGTAGTCTAGATATAGGTCCTTTGTCTGAGGAATGACCTCATTTTTAAGGGCAGTTTATTGACTCGATTAGTAACTTCTGAACTGAACATCTATGAGGCATGAATTATAATAATTGCAAGAACGTATAGCCGTCTCCCCCTCATTCATGGAGCTTACATTCTGACATGGTCTTCAGATAGGTAGCACCAAACCCTAAAAAATATTGTATTTTCCTGTATATGCATATATAAGATTTAGTTTAATTTATAAATTATTCTGAGTAACACATTAATAAGAATAACTACTAGTGTAACAGAACAATTATAATAATATGCTGTAGTAAGAATTATACAAAACATATGATTTTGTTTTGTTTGTGAAATCTTCTGTTGAGTGTTTACAGATCACAGATGACTATAGGAAAGTAAAATCCCGAAAGTAAAACTAAATATAAAGGGGGTTGTTGTGGTTTTAATATTAGACCATATTTAACTAAATATAAGTAAAATATTTATTTATTTATTTATTTATTTATTTATTTATTTATTTATTTATTTTGTGGGACCAGGGTTCGAACTCACGACCTTGCACTTGCCCAGCAGGCACTTGTGCCTCGGAGCTATCTCCCCAGCCCCAGTAAAATATTTATTAATGAGACTTTTTGCATTCTTTTTTATACCTGGTCATCAAACTGCAGCATGTATTTTTAGGTATAACACATCCCTGCTAGAACTAGCCACATTTCAAGCACTAAACAGCCTCTTACTCTTTGGGGGAACATAGTTCCAGAAGGTAGGGATGGATGATACAGAATTAAACAAATAGGAGCCTTTTAGATAGGGATAACTATGGAGCAAATAAATTAACATCATGGGAAGAGGTGTGGGGGATTGACAACTGCTGGCCACCTTGTAGCACCCAGCAGAGCTGAACCAGCACGGCGCTAGATGTGGGAGGCCCACCTGAGGATTGCTACAAGCAGCATACGAGGCAGAACTGGAAGAGAAGAAGAGAAGCTGTTGGTTTTCCTGGTGCTATTGGTCATCCAGAAGCTTGTTGTGCTGGCTTTCTGATATAGACTTGGCTATTCTCATCATTGGAGGAGCTCTGGATCTCACCGTTGCTGAGGATGGCTATGGTGCCTTTCAGGGGAGCTCTGGTGCTTACTGCAAGCGTTGCTTCCTGGCTCTAGTGCAGATTCCTCAACCTGCTAACACAGATCCTTCACCCTGTTGGCACAGACTTTCTAGCTTCCACCACTGACCTTCGGGCCTTCCTAGTACTGATACATGAAACAGGTTTGTGTGAGACATTTTCATGGGCCCTTGGCCTCCAGTTGGACTTGTGAGGGGCACTGTGAGGTGGTCTAGATCGGTGGCTCGAGCCCTGCAGGACATTGTCGTGGGGTCCACGTCATCAACTGGATTCTTTGGATCTTTAGTGAATGGACAGATTTCCTGCACTCATTTGTACTAAGCTCCTTAGGTGGCTACTATAAAATAATCCTATAAATTATGTGTCTTGTATTAAATCATTCCCCTTGCAAGCCCTTACTACAACAAAGAGTGACTGAATAGGAAATCTGAAAAAGCCTTTTACTATATTTTATTCCATTTAAATTCATTTTATATTATTGTTCCAATTATCTTTAACATGAGATTTATCGCTTACCATATGCGTTGCAAGAGTTAAGACAAATTATTATTGACTGTAGATCCAGTGTTGTATGGTGAAGCCCTAGAAATTATTCATCCTACTTAACTGAAACTTTGTGCCTATTGCTTGCTAACTCCCACTTGGCCTTCCTACCACCCTTGACATCCACTATTTCACTCTTCAAAGCTATATGTTTGACATTTTGGTTATCACATGTAAGTGATATTCAGTATTAGCCTATGAGTGACCTAGTTCACCTAGCTTCACGCACGTAGGTCTCATCCATGCTGTTCCATAGTACAAGATTTCCTTTTCTTATAAGGCTAAACAGCAGTCCTTTCTGAGATGCTCATATTGAGATAACTTAGGGAATGAGAAGAAGCATGCTGGGCTAATATGAGACAGGAGAGGGGCCCAGGTAGCAAGAATAGTGACAGCAACGATCCTGTGGCAGAAATGGGACACAATGAAGCTTGGTGTCACCTTAGCACTGTGTGTGTGTGTGTGTGTGTGTGTGTGTGTGTGTGTGTGTGTGCTGGGTGATGGTGCAGGGTGGTGGAAGTGGAATAGGAATGAACTATTCAGTGTATTCCAGTTGGTGAAAGACCTTGTGGGAATTATGAAGAATTGGGAAAGATTGTTTTATGTGATTTATTCATGTGAAACCATGCTTAACTTCTAATGATAACTGCATTCATTTTTAAAGTATTTATATTTACTTGTTTAACAATCAAGTGCAAAATCTACCATGGATTTGTCTTTGTCTGTTTTCTGTGACTGTAACAAAATACCTGGTACTGAGTAATGGATAACTAGGGGAAATTTATTTGGCTCCCAACTCTGGAGGATGCCAGAGGGCATGCTGTTAGCATTTGCTTGGCATCTTGTTGGCCAGAACATGGCAGTGGCATCGTCTCACTGCAGCCATCATGTTGTGGGGGAGTGCTTCATGGCGAAACACAGCAGCACTGTTAATCAGGTCTGTCATCTACAGATAAAGCCACTAATGCTACCAGGCCGGCTCCAACCTCATCTAACATTAATGACCTTCCAAAGGTTCCACCTCTGAATACCATTCACATGTAGCTTTGGCAGTCAAAATTTCCCAGTGTATGAAATTTAGGGGTACACATTCAGCCCATAGCAGGACTTGTGTTGAGATCTTTAGTGTAAGTCCTTCAAAAGCCAACCCTTCTCTTTTGCTGCAATTTGGAACAGCATCTTTTGGCACCTTTCCCCTTTTTTGCGATATTTTAAAGACTTCCTGAGCCTTCAGTTTCCCCTAGTGCTCAAGGGCATCGTCCAAGTAGGCCTGGAGGCAGAATTAAATTTTCAGTGAGCAAAGTCTTTTTCCCTAAATTCATTGCTCCATATCTTCACTTTCAGTTCTTCTTTTATGTCGTTTGTGGTATTCTTTTCAGTTTAAAGAAATCACTTGGTAGTGAATGCAGAAATACAGTGGCAATTGAATTAATTCCACTTTCTATTGTCTCTTAAAATTATGATATTTTTCTTACTTTCTCTTTTATTCTCTGTACATACACACCTTGGTTGATTTTTTATGCAAGTTTCAGCTCATAGATGCTTTCTAACATCAGTGTTTGTATTAGCCTTGTCTTTTGTGCTTTGGACAATGGATGGTGGTAATTCTCTTCCTCCCAGGTTTCCAGACATCAAGGCAGCACTGACTCAGTGTACCTTAGGTCCAGCACTGGGCCAGTCCTTCTGCTGGTCAGGGCTCTCAGTTAGGCATTACTGAAATACAGTTCAGTTGATTTAAACCAAGAGCAAGTGCACTGATCTGGGGCCAGTGGACCGGGGGATTCAATGATCTAGGACACAACAGAATCTAAGTCTTAGAAGATGTTAACACAATTCTACCTCTTTCTTTTTTGCTTTGCTTTTGAAATTTACTCTCATTCTTGAAAGGCCCTCTTTCTTGGTCCTGCCAGCCAAGAAGGTCAGCCGCATTAACAAAGTCTCAGGCCGGGTGTGGTGGCTCACGCCTGTAATCCCAGCACTTGGGAGGCTGAGGCAGGAGGATTGATGTGAATTCGAGACCGGCCTGGGCTACAAAAGTGAGCTCAAGGCCAGCCTGAACTGCATAGCAAGACCCTGTCTCAAAAAGACAAAAAAAAAAAAAAAAAAGTCTCAGACATGGCTTCCATTGGCTACCCACAGAGCCCACGCCTACTACACACCAGTCCTCAGGAAGATATGGTCTTCTTATTGGCTAAATTTGGGGTATGTGTTTTATGCAAGCCACAATGCCTGTGAATGTTAAAGACAATTTCTCAGAGGAAGATGAGTTGAGTTCTGTTACAAGTACCAAGCAAATGGATCATAGGTAGGTACGGAATATGCAAGTGCTTCCAAGCTTCCTGGGTCTTGTGCCTTTCCTTTAGTTTTCCCTTGTATTTTCTATGCCTTTACTTTAGCTGAGTTACCTATGATTTCCTGCCTACATTGTTAAGAAGCCACTTAACTAGTTTTTCAGCTTCCACCTTCTTCAGTACAATTCACAGGATACTTTATGTGAAAAACCGCATGAGTGTGCCATGCAGAACTGAGGACTTGTCCTCCACCCCAGCTCCACTACCCACCAGGTGATGCTCTTCAGATAGCCCTCCAAAGTACCCATAGAGCTGTGGATGTGCCACTCTCTGAAGATGGGTCACTAGACCCTGAAACAAGAACAGAAAGAGCATCAGCCAGAGGAGGTGTTTAAATGGTAGGAGCTGAGTTTGGTGAAAAAAAAGGAAGAGCTGTCTCATTTGAGTCTGAGAGAGGAAAGGCATACAGATCAGAGCCATCAGCTTCCCCTATATACAAAGAATTCATAATATTGCAATATGGCAGAGAGGGAATCTTGCCAGTGTGTATCTAGGATACGCTAGTACATAGGAGAAACCATATGAGGTATTCTGCTCATAGTTTATTGATAACTTCTGACTAGAACTATAAGGAGAAAGCAAGGCTGGCA
Source organism: Myocastor coypus (assembly GCA_004027025.1). Taxonomy (NCBI): domain Eukaryota; kingdom Metazoa; phylum Chordata; class Mammalia; order Rodentia; family Myocastoridae; genus Myocastor; species Myocastor coypus. Next base: position 5,761 of record PVJA010013228.1, on the reverse strand, counting down.
AGGAGAACAGCTCAAACAAGGCCATGGAAAGGTGGTCAGTAGGTCAGAGAGTAATTCAGAGCTCACATGGGGTGCTTCCATTGGTGCTTGGGGACAGACAGTGGGACTAGATCGGAGCTAGATAGCTTAGGATGTTGAATTGGATTTTGAAGATCATAGAATGTGTCAGGCTACTGTAAAACATACATAACCCCAAGGGCAAGCCTGCATCTGTCTCAAGGTCTGAGGGCTATTTGCACTGAGTTTTCAAGAGAGAGACCCAGGCTCCCAGAATCCAGCATGGCGGGGCTGGTATCCCATTCTCTTAATGTGAGACTGGGCCTGTCACCTCAGCAACTAAGACTCCTGTCCCAGTGCACAGCTCAGCACGAGGCCCACAGAGCCATTTTTATATTGCATCCTTACTCCTGGCCCCATCTTTGCCCCCTGCCAGGATGTGTTCATTCAGGATTCTTCAGTGTAACTGAGGTGGCCCCAGGGGGCTATACAGGGGCTTAAGAGAGCCATGGGTAGAGTGGCAGCAAGAGACAGTGCTGGCTCTATTTGCATGCTCAGTGTGTGGTATAATTTCCCAGCTGGCCTGAAAGGTCAGCCAGGGGATCTTGTTTGTGAAACTAGAAAGAAGTGTAAGTTGCTGACTATTTCTTTTTTAATTCTTTCTCCCTTTTTCCCTGGAACTGGAAGTTGGGTTATGCTTCTTACCAGAAGCTTTCCTTCCCTGACAATTGACTGCTTCTCTTTCTTCTCCTCTAAAAAGGGAAGAGATGTTGTCTTGGCCGCACTTCTGGCAGTTTCTGAAAGGCCTTCAATTTTTCTCTGGCAGAGGTAGCTTCAGTGTGACTTGCATGACTCGATGTGATGTGTAAATCAGGACTTTGGCCCTAGGTACCATGGGAAACACACCCCAGAAAGGTGAACCCCCTGCTGTCCCCTCAGATTGAGGAAATGAGGAGTGGTAGAGTCAGAAACATTGGTGTGAGGTAGCATACATGGCCAGTTTGAGGGACTTCCCATTCGCCATGAAGCCAGGCCATTAAAAGTATATCATAGATGTAGATGCCTCCTCTCTGATCCAAACCAGTTTAGAAAATGCTGGGTGGTGAAGAGATGCCCAGATGTCACATGGATGGGCTTCACTTCTGGAAGGCTTCGTCCTTCTTGGCTGCATTTCAACCAGCTCCTGCCCCCTTTCTCCTTCTGTTCTGTTGCTGGGGGCAGGATGAACAGTAGCCTCTCGCTACAGCAGAATGCTGATGCCTCTGACCCAGCCCAGCAGGAGTGGAGACATTCATTAGCTGGTTGAAAATATTCTTGAGCGAGACCAGCAGGATGGCTCAGTGGTCTAAAGCACTTGCTTAGGAAAGCTTAGGGGGCTGCAGGGACCGCGGTTCGATCCCTGGCACCACATGCTGTGCCAGCCCTGCCCTTAGGGCAGGCTGAGCCGGCCATTAAAATAAAAATAAATAAACAAACAAAAGTTCTGAAACAAGAAAAATTGAAAAAAAAAAAAATAAAAGAAAATATTCTTGAGCTTTGGTTAGAATATACTAGAGAATTTACAGAGAGAGACAGAGACAGAGACAGACAGAGGCAGAAAGAGAGAGAGAGAAGAATCCCCCTGCAGATCTTCATTAAAAAGAAGTGTCCTCTGTGAACCAGAGAGCATCTGCTGAAGGGCTAGGAATGTAGCTCTGGGCTCCATTGTCAGCAGCCCCCTTAAAGAGACACAGAATCTGTTAGAGTTGGATTACCCCGGTGACACTCCCACCTCTTCAGCTCTTGCCTGTGGACTGGGACAAGTTATGTTCAGTGCACCAGTTTTCACACCCGTTAAACAGGTCACTGCCAACCCTTACCTCACAGCGCTGTTGGAAGTGCTAGCCAAGACAATGGGCAGGGTGTGGCATGGAGCCTGGTGCCTATCATGCACTTAATGAGGTCGTTATTAAGGCCATGTGATTATTAAGGTGATGGCTTCACCATGGTTGCTTGGCAGTGATTAACTGAAGGGAGAGAAAGGTCCAGAAGTAGAATCTCAAACGCTCCAAGCGACTGCAGCTCTCACACACATCCCGGCAGCTGCCACAGAATGGCATTTACATGGGGGATCACCTCACACAATATTAATTTTAGGACACAGCTGGGTTGTTTCCAGGCTTCCATGACTTCCCGCTCATGACCAGCACACTACCTCACAGAGGCAGTCTTCTTCGTAACTTTCAGATTGACCTCAGGAGGGTGGTTGTGGTCAGCTATCAAAGGGTTGTTAATTTTACACATATACCACATTAGCACACACTTTAAATGGCCTCATTAGTTTTTCTGCTGATACTCAGCTTTGAAATTACTGTTCCGGCTGTACAGCCCCTGTGGACATGGGCTCTCATTATTTTCAGGGATAACACCCCTACTCACCCATAAAGCTGAGACAGCGGCCATTTGGGCTTTTGCTGAGGTTCACTTGTCTGTTCAGATTGGCAAGACGGTGTGCCAGAAACTTCCATGTTGCCGTTCCACTGGGACAAACGTAAACAAGGTAAGCCAACTGTGCAGACGCAGGAGGAGAGCTGCTGCATAGGCAAAAAGAGTCAGATGCCACAGCGGACCAGGGACTTGAGAGCGGCCAGTGCGAAGGACTGGGCTGCGAAGGACTGGCGTTGACTGTGTTGAGCGTGTGTGGACTGCTGTCTTGTGCTCACCTGGCTAGTCTTCTAAAGAAGAAATATTCAGCAAAAGCAGAGTTCAAGATATCTTACCCAATTTCAAAGGAGAATTATTAAAGGCCAGCCAGCGGTCTATCTCAATAGTGCCTTTTAGCTCTGAGTGCCAGAGTGTTCCGTTTTAAAATTTGCTCTTTCTAGGAGCTGGGGAGATAGCTCCGAGGCACAAGTGCCTGCTGGGCAAGTGCAAGGTCGTGAGTTTGAACCCCGGTCCCACAAAAAAAAAAAAAAAAATTTGCTCTTTCTAGACCTTTCAGAACCTTTATTTCTGACATTTTTGTGAAAACTAAAAATTTTCTTCTATGCTTTGATTGTTGAAGCTGTTTACGGTACTGTGCCGAGTCCCTTGGGGCCAAGGCATAGGGGAGGCCCCAAAGGTCTGGTGCCTACTCCTCTATCAGTGATTGGAGGAGGACCTCTGTGGAGTTAGAGCTCTCTCTCCTGGCTTTCCCCAGCTTCCATCTGAGGGTCCATGGCTAGACAATGGCTAGACGGCCTAAATAATGTTTCCCTCTCTCTCTTTTGGGCTGAGTTTGAAGGTTACTTTGAAATTCACTCCTTCTTCCCCACAGCCAACAACCATAGAAAGGAATGCAGGCTGGCAGGAGCCTCCATTGCTGCTGATAGCTGCGCAGTCTCTGCATATGTCTCACTAGCAAACCACAAATGGTAAACCTCAGTTGTGGGAACTTGCAGAGGGCAAGTTCTTTCTAGTTTACAACCAACGCTAACCAAGCACGCACAGGCATTTTGTCAAGATGGTTTCCCACATAGTTGTCACTGAGCGTCTGTCCTCCCCATTGGGTTAGAAACTCCAAGATCCCAGGTCTCCTCACCACAATGGATTTGGCATGGATCCCAGCTTTCACTGAGCACCTGGGATTGAAGAAATTATAGCTGCACATAAACAGGCTCAGAATTAAGAACTTTGAACTGAATCATCCTCTTGTGGTTGTGTGTGTTTAAAAATGAAAAAGGTATTTATTATATATGATTAGACAAACAAAACAAGCTATAGAACGTTATGTGCTTAAAACTCCAGTTTTGCAAGAGACAGAAACCAGGCAGAGGAAGATGTCAGAAAAAGCAGCAAGAAATAAGGGGACCCCCAAGGAGCTGGGGGAACCAGAGAAAACCAACCCTAAATATTAACAGGGATTGCCATTGGTGGTAAGAAGGCATTTTCTCTTGTGTCTGTTTGTACTCTCCAAAAATTTTATAGTGCATGTATACTAAAAATACTTCTATTAAAATTATTGAGCTGGGGAGCTAGCTCAGTGGTCTAAGCACCTGCCTGGCAAGCACAAGGACCCAGGTTTGATCCCTGGTACCACATGTCATGCCAGCCCTGGAATCCTAGATATGCTGTGCCAGCCACTGAAACTAGGTGTGGTAGTGCACACCTGGAATCCCAGCACTGGAGAGGCTGAGACAGGAGGATCACTGGAAGTCTGAGCTGTGTAGCCAGACCCTGTACCAAATAAATAAATATAAGATTTTTTAAAAACTAAAAAAAGATAAAATTATTAACAGATCCAAAATAGGTTGAAACCTATGTCTTTTTATAGTAACTTGGTGAACCAAGGGTCATCTTTGATACGGAGCCCCTTTCACCAGCCGCAGTCACTTTATTTGTGCACCCTCCTTGCCTCTGAGGGCTGTGATTTGTGTTTTCACTTGCAGATCTAGGTGATGGAGGAAAAAAAAATAACCCACAAACTCCTAGTAATCTGGGAGCCGAATTTTCTCTAAGAAAGCAGATGTCTTTGCTGGGAGCAGGGAGCAACCATAGTGAACGGAGAGGCAAACCAAGGGCAGCATTAAGTAGATGTGTTCAAGTTCCGACTTTTTGCGTGATGCATTGCTCTGACCTCTGCTGCTTCCCTCGTCCAGATTTAAGGGATTTGTGTATGTCACTGGGGTTACACTGAAGATTCCCTACTGTTTTTTTGTTGTTGTTGTTGTTGTTTTTTTACAACTTTGGTTCAACACTGCTGCTGGTTTCAAGCAAGAGAAAGAGGGTGGTAGACAAACATTCAGGCAGGCTCTGGAAGACGAGCAGGCAAGGGAGATGGATTCCCTCCAGAGCATGCAGAAAGTGACACAGCCCTACCAACACCTTGATTTCAACTCCAAGAGAACCACTTTGTGACATACAGAACTATAAAAATTTAAAAATGCACCCTTATGAGCTACTTGATTTGTAATACTCGGTGAAAGCAACACTCAGATATTTTATGTCTCAATTGCCATCTTGGACAAAACAAAAAAACTCTGAAAGAGAAAAAATAAAATATAAATAAATAAATGTGTTGCTTTTCCCAGAGTTGGCTGAAAAGATCAAGTGAACTTCCTCTAGTGAGGAGCTACAGTTTGATGATTCACAGAACTTCTCCGCTTTGCAGGCTTCAGGGCTTATTCTCCCCCAAGTTCTGGCCTCAGTTGCTTTCTCTCCTATTCAGGGCCAGCAGTCAGAATTGCAATTCCCAGGGAGAAACAGCGGAGCTGAAGTTTACTGGGAGGCTCAGCCTTAAAGGTGGTCCAGGGAGATGCGGACTGGAGACAGAAGAAGGCAGAGGGAAGCATCCGAAAGAGGTGAGAGGAGTCCCACCTGCTGCTCCCAAGGGTTTATAATGCAGTTAGTGATAGTCCTTTCACTGCTTGGAAACTCCCTCCTCAGTGATCATCAGATTTTGTAGCTATTTTGAAATCATAGGGGGAAAGATATACAATACTTCCTTTGCATAAAGATGCCTTAATTTCATGGCATTTCCACAGTACACTCATTTTTAAGTGTAATAATGATCTAACGCCACATGCTTTTGCATTCTGTCTCAGTTACTCTTCTCTCATTGCTGGGACAAATACCCGACACCCAAAAGGAAGGAAGAAAGGGCTTACTTAGCTCACAGTTACTGGAGGCTTTGGACCATACTCAGCTGGCTCTAAGGCAGGGCAGACACGCCAGAGAGGAACCTTTCACCGCGGTTGCAAAAAGCAAAAGAGCCCAAAAACCATATTCTTGACAGGCTACAATTTTG
>PVJA010013227.1:33213-50050 GCA_004027025.1 Myocastor coypus | reverse complement strand
GGTTTTTTTTTTTTTTTTTTTTTTTTTTTTTTTTTTGTCTTTTTGAGACAGAGTCTCGCTATGCAGTTGAGGCTGGTCCTGAGCTCACTTTTGTAGCTCAGGCTGGTCTTGAACTCGCACCAATCCTCCTGCCTCAGCCTCCCGAGTGCTAGGATTACAGGCATGCGCCAAGTGGGTTCATTCTTATAGCTCTTCTACTAACCTGTTTTGGAACTTTGTTTCATTGTTATTTTTATTTCCGCTCTTTAAAAAACAAAGCTCGTATGGCAAATGCGCTCATATCCTAGAAGTCATGAGGGAGAGTTGCCAGGATACTGGCAGAGGTAGGGGAGAAAAGGAGCAGGGCACGCGATGGGCGGAACAGTTCCACTGAGAAAGGAGGAGTTGCTGAAGGGTCTTTCAAAGAAAACAGGAATCTCAGAGAATGGAGCTGAGCTTTTATGTGAAGAACACAGATTGTGGTAAGGAGGAGAAGGGCTTGTAATATAATAATAGGAAATTATAAATAGAAAGAGCATTTGATAAGTAAAAATTTATTGTACAGGTTGTCTTAGTTAATCTCTCATTGCTGGGACAAATACCGAGCATCCAAAATTAAAGAAGGAAAGGTTTATTTAGCTCATAGCTACTGGAGGTTTCAGTCCATACTCAGCGGGATCCAAGGCTGAGTGGCACAAGGCAGAGACCAGCAGTTCATGGTGACAGAACAGTTGCACCAGAGAGCAACAGAGAAGACCAACTAACCAGGGCAGCAGAGAGCAACATCAGTGAGTCTGTGTCTTTGTCTCTCTTAGAGTACATTCAGGCTCTCTGCCTCAGCCTATCTGCTTCAGGCCACACCCATAATCCCAGCAGTACTCAGATCCATAATCCCATCTGTACTAAGTAATCCCAGTGTATCGTGACTCAAGTCTCAAACTCTAGAAGTCCCCACCCCATGACTGCATGAGGCTTTGGTGGGACAACTAGACACAAACCGTAACACAGGTAGTCTAAAATATGAAGTAGGATTTTTTTCATTTCTTCTTCCCCCTAAAATCTGAGATTAGTTGCATCTTTTAACTTAAATAACTTTTCAAAATCAGTCATCATCATTACACAAGTCTGTGATGTTTTACAACATTTTCTGAATCAAAACATACAATGAACATGTCTGTCGTGGTTCAGAATATAGATGCATTTTACATTTAAAAGTTAATTTGCAGTTTTTCTGCTACAGAGTATCTGCATTATAAGTTAATAATATTTTTAATCCAGCAAATCTGTGTGCAGTTATACTGTTCAAGAAGGAGTCAGGGACCAATTTAAGCTGGGGCCTGGCTTCCCAACTAGCCAACTTGTGGTGTAATATATCTAAAGGTCTTTTATGTGAGAACTGGAAAGTGGAAAACAAAACTCTCACACTGAATGGAGAGGTGGATGTGGGTAAATGGGTGGGGGGAAGGGCATTATGGGTAACTTGGCTGCTGACTAGCCAGGAGCAAAGTGAGGGAGACACGCGCTGGCGTCGGAAGAGGAAATGCTGGCAAAACTGCATGGCTATGGACAGCGTCTCTCAGCGACCCTTCTTTTCCATGTCTTTGTATTCCATGAATTTAAAAACTACAGTCCGATTTTTGTGTGCCGGGCTGTTGCCCACCAAATCACTTCCTATAATATTATTCAAAATACAGACAATTAAAACAGTTTTTCTTTACTTCTTTATTTTACTTCAAATAATTTTCAAGAGCCAGTTCTTAAACAAAGCCAGCTGTATCTTCACACCCTAATCATTATTGTGGAGTCAATTTTAAGAGTGCTTTGATTGCTTTAATGTGGTTTAATTTTGAACATTCTAATAAAATCTTAGGTAGTACACAAGTGGAAAAACCTACTCAGTCTTAAAAAGCAAAAACATTTCAAGCATATGTTCATTTTGTTCATGTCTTTCCTTCAGGTTGAAGTTTCTGCAATCACTTAGGGAATTTTCCACTGAATACTTTCCCCATGGGCCTGTGTATAGAAGGCAAATGATTGGCTGTGTTATTCAGCAAATGCTTGTTCAACAGTGTCTTATACATCAAATCCCTGGTAAAAGCATGAGTGAAGTGATAAAATCTTTGAAAAGTGGGCAAGAGACATACTCTGTGCTACCACAGGCGTGCACTAACCAAAAATATTTATCATTTCTTCTATACAGTGAATAATGTACGGGAAAAGTCAGATTTTGACCTAAATCTCGTTGTTCACACTTTAGCAGAAAAGAAACCAGCTGTCTTAGTTACTTTGTACTCGTTTCTGGGACAAATACACAACACTCGAAGTGAAGGAAGGAAAGGTTTAATTAGCTCACAGTTACTGAAGGTTTCAGTCCATATTCGGCTGGCCCAAGGCTGAGTGGATTAGGGCAGAGAGCATCCAGTTCATGGTGGCAGAACAGCAACAATCGTGACAGAGGCAACAGAACAACCAGGGTAGCAGAGCAAAAGCATGAGTCTGTCTCTCTGTCTCTCTTTTTAAATGACATCAGGCTCTCTGCTTCAGCCTATCCACCTTAGGCTACAACCAGAATCCCAGAAGTATTTAAAACACATAATTCCAGGGATCATGGATCAAGTCTCAATCTATAACGAGTCCTCACCCCATGACTGTGTGAGGCTTTGGGGGGACAACTAGACATAGACCATAACATCAGCATGTTTTAGTTTTATGCTTCTCTCCAACTGGAACCCATCAAAGATTTTGTCGCAGGCGATCCTTGATTGTCCACTTGACTGTCTTGAGCAGAGATGAGCCAAGGGCACTCACTTCATTCTGTGTCTGGATGAATCCAACAACGCCCAGCCCTGGCCCCTCTGCCTTGGGGATTTTATGCTGAGGCCTGCCTCACAGTGGCCACCACAAAGCCAGCGTCTCTTCTCCAGCACACTCTTATTTCCTATTGTTTTCTTCTTGGTTGAAGCTGACCCCACCAGGAAAGCTCTCAAACTCTGAGCTAAGATAAACACTTCTGCCTTTATATTGTGGGCAGGGGATATTTTGTCCCAGAAACAGAGAAGCTAGCTCACATTTTAAGATCATTCTAGGAATTCGAAGTCATGTTCTCTCTCTCTCTCTCTCTCTCTCTCTCTCTCTGTCTCTCTGTCTTATACCTGAAATCAAACTCAGGGCCTTATGCTTACCAGATAGTAGGTGCTTGGGTCACTGAGCTGTCCCTCTATCCCCTGAAGATTAGAAATTACATAATAACATATTATTCTTTACTAGCCATCATTCACACAGTATAGAGTATAAAATAGAATAAATATAAGGGTATAAAAATAAAATTTCAAAGGAGGGTATAAGTATGTTTTCAAAAATATGCCTTTAGGGGCCCGGCAGGATGGCTCAGTGGTCTAAAGCATCCCCTGCTTGGGAAAGCTTGGGCGGCTTCAGGGACTGCAGTTTGAAACCCAGCACCACATGCTGTGCCAGCCCTGCCCTCTGGGAGGGCTGAGCCGGCCCCAAAAATGAGTGAATAAACAAAGGTTCTGAAACAAGAAAAATAATAAATAAAATTTAAAAAAAATATGCCTTCATAGTGCCTTAGCCTTAACCATGAATAGATTTGGGCATTTTTGTAGCTGACATTGAATGATCAGAGAATTTGCTTGTTATTAGAGTCTAGGTATAGAATGTTTCCCAATGACTGCTGTGCTGAGACCTTAGTTCTCCATGAAACAGTGATCAGAGGTAATATTTAGAGACATAAGAGGATCATGAGACTGTTAAATTAACTGATACCATAACCCATGATAACCTTATTAGTTAGATGTGCTATAAGCAGGTTGGCACTACTTAAAAGATAGAGGCCACTGGGTCACCTTTGAGGAACACATTTTTGTTCCATTCCCTTTCCTTTGTCTCTTCTTTGGTCACTCTGATTCCTACATTTTACTGTTTATTTATATATTTATTTTTATTTAAAAATATTTTTTTCTTTGGTATAGGATCTTGCTATGCAGTTTAGACTTATAGTCATCCTTCCGTCTCAGCCTCCTCCATGCTAGGATTACAGGCGTGCTTCACCAACATGCAGTTTCCCTGGCCCACACAGCATGCAATACTAGGGATTGAACCGAGGTCCCTGTACTTGCCTGGTGGGTGCTTGGGCCACAGAACTATTTTGCCCACCCTGCTTCCTGGATTTCAGGACGTGAGTAGCTTTCTTCTGCTATGATGTTTCTGCCTGGAACAGCTGACCATGGACTGAAACTGCTTCATGTTATTCATGTCAATTATTTTATCAAAGTTATTGAAAATTAATACACAAACTAATCCCTTCAAACTATTACTTAGGCTGAGGGCTAGATGTCAGGAGAACAGGACACATAGTTAGAGGGTAGGCACTGTCGCCCTGCCCCAGAATCTGAGCGAGGAGGAAAACTAAACTTTGGGTTAGAGCCAGTGATCCATGATGTAGTCAATCTTGCCCAATAAGGCCTTCCACAGAACCCTCAAAGACTACGTTCTGGTAGTTTTCGGATGGGTGGCCAGCTAGAGAATCCTGACAGGTGGCCACTACCCAGCAGGAGATGCAAGGTCTCCTTCCCTTGCCCCATTCACCCCCACCCCCATGACTTTGCATTCTTCCCTCTGGCTATTGGTCAGTAACCTTCATAAATAAATCAGGGAATGGGAACAGATGTGCGTTGCAGATCCTTGCTCTCCAGCCAGCTAATCAAGCACACACATACACAGAAACTCCAATAGAGAGCATGAGTTCAGAATGCTGAGTATAACAACCTGCGCCATTACTGGCTCTGAAGTGGACAGCTGTCTTGTGGGACTAAAATCGAACTGTGTGAGCTCTCATATGATCTTTTGGTAGAACATATAGAAATTAAATTGAATGGGACAACTAGCTTGGAGACACCAGGTAAACTCTGCCAAGGGGGTTCTCCCCTGTGAACCCTGATGGAATAAAGAAGATAGGTTGTACTTAACATATACTATAGAAGATTATCTTCAGACTAGAACAGGTGGTTGTTTTTTTTTTTTTTTTTTTTTTTTTTTGAGACAAGGTCTCACTATGCAGTTGAGGTTGGCCTTGAGCTCACTTCTGTAGCTCAGGCTGGTCTCGAACTCGCACCAATCCTCCTGCTTCAGCCTCCTGAGTGCTGGGATTATAGGCGTGAGCCACCACGCCCTGCTTCAAATTCAGACTAGAACAGAAGCTTCTCACATTTACCTAAGATTCTAAATTTTATTCCTGTGAAGGTTTATTTTCAACCCAACTTTACATTCTCTGACATCTGGAACATTCCTGGATTATTAAGAAAATCTTCTAGGTTAGCTTTAAAGTTGTACCTTCAACAAGGAGTATTGGTGCTTGTTTTTCTTTTCTCTAAAGCAACTCTGATTAAATTCTTTGCATTTTGAAAAGACCAGAATTTAGTCAATGATTCAAATATCTTGCTCAAAACCACAGAGCAGCGTCCCTGCTAGCTTCTGGTCCCACTTCATGCAAAAGCATAAGGATCATGCAGTAGAGCTCAAGAAGATGAGGGGGCCGGGGGAGATAGCTCCACGGCACCAGTGCCTGCCTAGTAAGCGAGGGGCCCTGAGTTGGATTCCCGATACAAGAAAGAAAAATGAGATTGGTTAAATTTTCCCTCAAGATTTTGAACTAAAAAGGTGACAATGGGGTAAATAGTCATAAAAATTAAAACAAAAAAATTATAGTAGGAATTAATCGTTCCACGAGCAGAAGCTGATATGGCAAGCCAAAATTAGGACTGCTTGCAAATGATGAGGGGTTAAGAGGATGAGGTTATGGGTTCCTGGGGCAGGGAAACAAAAGCTGAGGTCCAGCAAATTTCAGGACAGGCTGTCACCTTTGATGCGCCTTCCCACTGTAACTAGGAGAGGAACACTTAATTTCAAAATTCACTTACCACTAGGCCGCATGTTATGGGTTTCACTTACTTAGCAACTGCTTCCTCTTTCATATTCTCAATAAGATGAACTGGTGAGAATGAAAGGAAATTGGACAATGGGAAAATGTCTGTAAAGCAAAGAATAAGTATGTGATTAAGAATGGAAGCAAACAGTTGGAAGGGCTGAATCACATTCTTGATGAACTCTGAAGTGATTATTCATCGTTTTGCAAACACTCCTAAAATTATATCAGTTCATGGTGCTGGTGGTGAATTTCACATGTCAATCCATCTGGGCAACAATGCCCAGAAATGCAGGCACATATTATTCTGGATGTTTCTAGGAGGATGATTTCAATCAGATTTACATTTGAATTGTGGATGTTGAGGAAAGCATTTTGCCATCCACAATGTGATGGACCTTACCAGTCAGTTGAAATTCTAAGTAGAAGAAAAGTCTGACTTCCCATAGAAAGAGGGAATTCTAGAAAAGAATGCCTTTGGACTCACAAGGCAAATGTTCTGTGTCTGAACCTGCCAGGCTAACTCAAGCCTCCACCCTCCACAAGTATGTGAGCTAATTCTTGAGAAATTCTTTCTCTCTCTCTCTTTCCCTCTCTCTCTCTCTCTCTCTCTCTCTCTCTCTCTCTCTCTCTCTCTCTCTCTTTCTCTCTGAATGATCCTAACAAATAGATTTCAGTATGAGGAATGTAACAAACCATTTTCATGTTGTATTTTGAAATAAAGCATCCTAAGTGCATTTGACAATGTCCCTAAAGTTATGGTAGCTCGTTTCTCTCTACTAAATTGCACTTAACCTTCTATAATAATAAAAACATTCAATTACTGAAATACAGTTGCATTTTAAAAATTTTTTCACATATATACTAATAGCCTTCTTTTATTATATTCTCATTTTGACGCAATGGTGACAATTTTTCCCAATTGAAAATAGCCTAACTAGTTATTTCTGCAGCTATCTTTGTTCTATCTCTTTTTTTAGTTAGCATGTTTCTTGTTTCTGTGTTTGTGAGCCTGTGTGTGTGTGTGTGTGTGTGTGTGTGTGTGTGTGTGTAAGGGAGAAAATACATAGTTTCTCCTCTGAAAAACCAAGAACTATTTAAGAGTTTTGCAAGTTGTTTAGCATTTTTATCACATAAAATTCTTGATCTATATATTTTGGCTGTGTCAGCTATTTTATCAACCATCTTAAGGGTAAACCTCATGTTAAAGAAGCCATTGGAATAAAAAATGAAATTACTTTTGAGAACTGCTCAAATTATAACAACAATATGTGATAAAAACAGTTTTACTTGTAAAACTATTTTTCTGATAATAATACATAACTAAAGATTAATTAGAACAAAATATGCTTGATCAAGAGCTATGTGATGACTTTGAAAGTCAAAAAGAATAAGTTATATTGTTAATTTGTCTCTTTAGAGGAATATTTTTGAAGAAGATGAACTCTATAAAGTGAGTTCATATTTAAAATTAGGTGACATTATACATGTGCTCTACAGTCAGTTGAAAATCAAACAAAAATATTAGTAATTAATTTCTGTGCATTAGGGTAAAGATCATCCACAGAACTGAATTTTAATACTTACGACTGTCATGGAATGAGTTATAACAGCAGTGTTTTGTAGTACTGTGAAACTTATAAATGAGTTTGGATAGTAATGAGAATGTAGCTTGCTTCTCATTTTCTCTGCAAAAGACCTGGCGTTATGATATCTAGGCAGTGTCTGGCTTGCCACAATTTCCTGATAAGATAAGCTCATTGTCCTTAGGGGGAAATGGAAACATTTTTTCACGAGGGATATTTCAATGCATATGACATTAAGTGGAACGAGATATGTAGGGTAGAAATAATTTTGAAGTGGACTATGGAATAAAACTTGGAGGAAATTGAATAAAATGATTCAATAACTCAATAATTATGTTTGTAAGATAAGAACAAGATTTGATCACTTCACTGGAGAAGGTAACGTTCCTTGAGGGAGGTAGATGATGACGATGAGGTTAGTAATGGCAGTCATAAGGAGAGACACCTCACTGTAGCGCATAACTATCACTATCACGAGTACCTTTCATGTATTATTACTATCCACAATAATCTGTGAGTTAGACGCCCTCCTACAAATGAAGAAATGGAAGCACATAAAATTAAATAATATAGCAATGTTCTAGATTAGTGAACACTAAACCAGTATTTCATATTAGGTATAGATGGAAGTTTATGCATTTAACCAGGGCTATAACATATTGAACAACAACAAAAATAATAAAAGACATGTAAAATCACGGGAAATTATTATTCATATGTTCATTACTGTAGAATTTTAGAAATATAGCTATTGCGTATTATGAGCTGCAGATGGATTCCTCAGGGAAGGTTTCCTGCAGAATGTGGGTCATGCATGAGTCAGCTTTTTGTGATATCTATAATTTGGAGAAGCAAATGGGAGAGGCCACAGGATTCTAGACTGGGGAAACACAGCAGTGACAGTATCACAAAACTATGACCAAGAGGCAGAAGAAAATTGTTCTGATCCAGGCTGCAGATATAGCTCAGTGGCATAAGCACCTGCCTGGCAAGCGCAGGGTCCTGAGTTCAATCCCTGGTACTGGAAAAAAAAAAAAAAAAAAAAAAACCTTAATAGATAAATGAAATTAAAAAACTTCCCTGATCCATAAAAAAAGTGGAACTAGTTGAAGTGGATGAAGTGAAGTGGGAGTGCTTTGGAGTCAGAGTAAATAATACATAGCAGGCATATTCTTATAATAACCTAGGAAAGAGCACTGTTGGTTCTGAGAAACGTATGCTGAAAGTCATGCTGAAGCATACAAAAGAAATGCCCAGAAATCATTTCACAAAACTGAAAAAAGTATTCAATAATTTATCAATGTGTCCTGGTGATTTTGGCATGAGGTGATGAAGGACTTGTAAAAGCATGTGGTGAGTTCAATAATAAAGTTGATTTTACATAAGATTTTTAAAATCACCGTTCTGCCAAGCACTTCTGTAAGATTTTCAAATGGGTTTCACATTTACTCTCTCCCAGTGGAATTCTGTTAAAGAAATTAAGCTTACATACTGTTAGCTATGGACTACTAAGAAAGAAAGCTTTCAATAATATGAAGAGATTCTCTTTTTAAAGAGACTATAGCTTTTACTGAAATGTAATGTTCTCTGCTGTGCAAGGTTTTAAGGACTAACGGACCCTTGAAAATATCAGACATTTCAGGAAAAAATGAGGCTGCTATTAGCATGACGGAATTCTAAACTTATATTAAGAAATAGAAATTAGCCGGGCGTGGTGGCTCACACCTGTAATCCCAGCACTCGGGAGGCTGAGGCAGGAGGATTGGTACGAGTTCGAGACCAGCCTGAGCTACAAAAGTGAGCTCAAGGCCAGCCTCAACTGCATAGCGAGACCCTGTCTCAAAAAGACAAAAAAAAAAAAAAAAAAAAAAAAAAAAAAAAAAAAAAAAAAAAAAAAAAAAAAAAAGAAATAGAAATTATTATTTTTCAATTGCCATTTTGCCAGCCTGAAAAAACTTTTACAACTTCTATCACCAGAGAATAATTTGTAAGAGAATGAAAATGGTGTGTTAATATTATGAATTAAGCTCTGGTAGTATTTTATTATGCGATGTGTACAATTTCTTAGTTTAATAATTATTTTAGGCCCTATCCTTTTTGTCTTAGTTGTAAACATTTCCTAAATGAAACAGCAAATTAAGAAGAGTTATGACATGAAGAATTGTGTTGAATTGTAAAAAACAATCACAAAGAAAATGAAGATAATAACTATGTTTAGATACAAATTGGATGTTTTATTGTATTCTTTGTTTTCTTTTTTGAGTAGCTTAAAATTTTTAAATTCAAAGAGGCTGGCCAGATAGCTTAGCGAACTAAAGCGCCTGGTTAGGCACATAAAGGGAGCAGGGTTCCAGCCTACATTCCATGCCACCTCTGATCCTGGGGCATGCTGAGACCGTGATTGAGACTGGACGTGGTAGCACCCAAGCTTGTAATCCCAGTGCTTGGGAGGCTGAAAACAAGAGGATCACTATGAGTCCTAAATGTGTAGTAAGACCCTGTAGACCCTGTATAAGTTACAAAACAAACAAACAAAAAAACCGAAACAAAACAAAATGTAAAGTCTAAATTTTGTGAAAAAAAATTCAGAGATAGACACTTTCTTAGAAAATGAGAGCTTGGTTTTCCAGTTAGATTATGTATCACTATTTCATATGCCTAAGGACTTAAAGCTTTGTGGGTAATCCGTTTGATTAAAATAAGACAGAACTTGGGCTTCAAATGGCAGGTAATATAAGCATTACCAGTAATGAATTTGAAGTAAGTAATAGTGACCATAATAATAACACTAACAAAAATAATGAAAGTGAGGATAGAGGGCCTAGAGGTGGAGAGAGGGATGGGAATAGGAGGAAAACGAAAACCAAAAGGAAGAGATGTATGGTTCATGCCGTGCTCCTTAGGACAAATATAAACTCCGTATATTGCTAACTACTACTAATAAAATGCTATTAAAAACTATCATTGTTTTATCAGCAGTTATTGAGCTATCAAAAATGTACCCATAATTAGCAGATTGAAACTAGAGATGCCTACCTCTTACCTGGAAAAGAAATCAATCCAAAATGGATTGGAGAATTGGGCATAAAATCTAAAATTTTGAAACTTCTAAAATAAAACATAGGTCCAACAGGCCAAAGCATAGGCACAGGCAAAGACTTCCTGAATAGAACTCAAATAAAATGGAAAATAAGAGCAAGAATCAAGAAATAAAACTAATAGAATAAAAAGTCACTGGACAGCAAAGAAAAAATTAACAAAATGAAGAGGCAGTCTATATAATGTAAGAAAATCTTCATTTCTCTCTCTTACCATAGATGTTTCATGTATACAATATATAAGGAACCCTCACAATTAATAATAGTGACTGTGAATTAATCATATACTTCTCAAAAGTATAAATGACCCATGAATACAAAAAGACATTTGACACTTTTAGCCATTTCGGTAATTCCAATAAAACCTACTTAGAGATTTCATCTCAAGCCAGTTGAAATGATTGTCATCAAGAGAACAAAATACGGGCCCGGCAGGATTGCTCAGTGGTCTAAAGCGCCTGCTTAGGAAAGCTTAGGCGGCTGCAGGGACCGAGGTTCGATCCCCAGCATCACATGCTGCGCCAGCCCTGCCCTCAGGGCAAGCTGAGCCGACCATAAAAATAAATAAACAAACAAAGTTCTGAAACAAGAAAAAAATAAAATAAAATAAATAAGATAAATTAAAAAAAATATATGGGCCAGGGAAATAGCTTAGTGATCTAAGCACCTGTCTGGCAAGCACAAGGAACTGGGTTCCATCCCCAACACCATCTGTGTTGCTAGCTCTGCTTCCCCGGGCACACTGAGACAACATCCAAGTCTGGGAGTAGAGATGCACGTCTGTAATCCCAGTGGAGGCTGAGACAGGAGCATCACTAGGAGTCCCAGTTGTGTAGTGAGACTGAGAGACAGAGAGAGAGAGAGAGAGACAGAGACAGAGACAGACACAGAGACAGAGAGAATTAAATTCATAAAGGCTGGGAAGACACATGGGAAAAGGTAATGCTCCTACACTGCTGGTGGGAATGTAAATTAGCAGAACTGTTATAGAATTGTGTGTGGAAAGTCTTCAAAATCTTCACTGATTTATTTATTTTTATTTTGGTACAGGGTTTCAATACGCAGCTCAGACTTGTAGCGATCCTCCTGCTTTCAGCCTTCCCAGCACTGGGATTACAAGAGTGAGACGCAATGCTCAGGCTTGGTCAATGGTTCAGTTCACTAGAGGGCAGGGCTGGTGCAATGTGTGGTGCTAGGAATCAAACCTGGGTCCCTACAATTTCCTGAGCAGGCACTTAGTCCACGGAGCTATCTTGCCAATCCTCAATAAACTAAGTTTAGAGCTACCATTTCGACAGTTATACCCTTCCTTGGTATATAGCAAAACTGATCAATTCAAGATCCTGCAATGATCTCTACACACCTGTTTATTGCATAATTCATAATAAGGAAGGTGTGGAACCAAGCTAGGTATCCATAAGTGGGGAATGATAAGGAGCACGTGTTATTCAGCCATAAAAATGAGTTGAGAATTTTGCCATTTTCAGGAAAATAGCCCTCGCCACTTCCTGTCCCTCTATGGAACAGGAGCTTTCTTTCCCTCAATAAATATATTCTGATCATTAAAAAAGATGGATCTGGAAGTCATCATGCTTAAATGAATAAGTCCAGCTCTGGAGGCCAAGTATTACATGTTCTCCCTAATTTGTATAATCTGAAAAAATTATGATAAGAGCCTAGAAGAGAAATTATTATTAGAAAGACTGGAAAAGGTGGATGGAACTTGAGTACAAGGAGAGGTCAGAGGGTATTCAGATAAACAAAATATGTTACGCTCATTAAAAATTGACCTAAATGTGAAACTATGGTGAAACACAGGATGAATAAGAGAGATCACACACAAAACTGACACAATATGTCACTGATATATAGAAATCTGTCAAAGTGAAATGCATTAATTTGTATAATCAATATAGAAATAAAAATGTGTGAAGCAAAAGAGAGTATCTACAAGAAAAATATTTGTAATTCTCCAGTTCTTTCTGATGACAGAGATTCAGCATGACGTTTCCAGAGAAAAACAAAAATATGTATTTAACTGCTATTTAATAAAATTTGGTAAAACTTTTACGGGATATTTTCTAGACATTGAAGAACATGTTAGCAACACATATTTTCCCCAATTCTTTTATTCCATTAAAATTAAAAGAAGCTTGATAGATTCAACAACTGGCAGATTTTTAGAAATAACATTCAACTATTTAAAGTTATTTGAGATTTGGCACAACTTTGAAAGAAAGTAACAATGTGCTTGTTTATACAACCATGGTTTCTTAGAACACACCAACATAAAAATGAAATTTATTCTGACTTCTATATGGCTATAATAATAAAGTAACATTTACTAACACTTAGATGATTTCTGGAAAAAAATATTTTGAGGGCTTGGCCAGTGTTGTTCAGTGCAACAGTCCTGATATGGAAAACTTGATATTCTACAGCGTTTTTGGGTTAATAAGACCCTGAATGATATACCTGGTGGTCTAGGCTCTCCCAACCTAGGGTGATTTCTCTCCCTTTTATTTGTTCTAGCTGTCATTCACCCTCTCTGTCCCCGCTTCAATCACAATATTCTATTCCAATCTTAAATTACCATGGCATTTTGTTTCAGAATGATCTACATAATGCAATGCTTGAGAGTTATGTGATGGAGCATATATACATGTGCATAAACTTGCAGGGTTACACCTTGCTATCCCTTGCAACTTAGTCCCAGAATCTCCCACAAAATAGAAAAAAATCAAAACTGGGCAAATATTTTATACAAAATGAAATCTTAAGCCATCTCCAGAGTATGTACATTATATGCAATGTAAATGGTATGAGCATGATTTCTGTTGCAATGTTTATGAAATTATAACTCAAAAATTCTGCGCTTGATGTATTTTTTTTTAATATTTTGTTCTGAGTTCAGTAGAATATGTGGAAGGGAACTCTGGGTCTATGGAGACCTCACTGCGCCTAATGGTTACATAATTTATCATGATATTACCAATCTACTATAAGTACTCTTAATATTGTCTTATCCTAGAAAGATGTTTACAATATTGGATTATAGCATAGTAATATCATTTAAATTTTTATGTAGCCATCTTATTTTATTACAAAGTATATCATAGTTTAATAATAAGCTTTAAAACATAATTTTTCAGGCTAACAATCTAGACCTTCACTTTATGAAAAAAAAGTGGATGATGTTAGCATTTAAGGTAAGAAAATGATTGTGCAAATTATACTTTTGAATGATTAAGGGTAACTGTGGAGTTGTAGTTTTATTTAGATTACTTCAATTATACTATAATAATTATGCAAAACTGTGAATAATTAAATTGTCTGGGGCCAGTGATATAATTCTGTGGCATAAGTGCCTGCCTAGCAAGTGCAAGGTCCTGAATTTGATTCCTGGTACGTTTTTTTTTTTTTAAATTTAAGAATTATATTATTTGAAGTTATTTTGGCTTTGCTGAAAGTTGCAGTGCAAATTTTTAGAAGTGCATTAAATCTTATGGGCTGCTAAGTTAGTTCAGCAGACTGAGCTCCTGCTTAGGCAAGCACAGGGACTGCGTTTGATCCCCAGTCCCACATGCCACACCAGCCTTGTCCCTGGGCAAGCCGAGCTGGCCACTGAGATTGCATGTGCTGTAGTCCCAGCGTTTGGGACGTTGAAAATAGGAGGATCATTAAGAGTCTGAGCTGTGGGGGGAGGGGTGGGAGGGAGAAGAGAGGCAGAGAGAGACAGAGAAGCAGAGGGACAAAGAGGCAGACAGCGACAGAGACAAAGAAAGAGAGAGACAGTGAGAGAGAGAGACAGAGACAGAGAGAGAGAGACAGAGACAGAGAGACAGAGACACAAATGGAGAGAGAGAGACAGAGAGACAGAGAGAGAGGCAGAGAGACAGAGTGGCAGAGAGACAGAGAGACAGAGACAAAGAAAGAGAGAGACAGAGAAAGAGAGGGAGAGAGAGACAGAGAGAGAGACAGAGGCAGAGAGACAGAGAGGCAGAGAGAGACAGAGAGAGACAAAGAGGCAGAGAGCAACAGAAACAAAGAGAGAGACAGAGAAAGAGAGGGAGAGAGAGACAGAGATAGAGGCAGAGAGACAGAGAGGCAGAGAGAGACAGAGACACACATGGAGAGAGGCAGAGAGGCAGAGAGAGACAAAGAAAGACAGAGACACATGGAGAGAGAGAGAGAGGCATTCAATTTTAAAATATTTGAAAGGAATCAATACTATTTTTTTCAAAATTCGTTTATGCTGGAAATATAGCATATAAAAATTTTACATAGATCTCCACTTTTCCTTAAAAGTTCGGCCCCTTCTCTTGTCCCTTCCATTATCTATAGTTGCTTCCACTTCCACTGAGAAGAGAGAACCAAAAGAAAATTTCCACCACTTTTTTCCACTGCTAGTGAAACAAGCTCCTTGTTCCCTATGTCATGTACTGTCTTGCCTTTCAAGAACTAGCGGGTGTTAGGGAATTGCTTACGCCTAAACCACACCAGTCCACTACATCCTACCTGTGGCTGTTTCTATGTTCAAAATTTTCCCCCAGAAATTCCATCACTGGTGTTATAAATAAACCCAGAGGTTCTCTTGCACCAGCCAGCCCGTCCACCTGACAGCCCATAGCGTTCTGCTCAACGTTCTCACCAACGGACTCCAGCAAGCCAGCTACTGTAGATGTCTACCATGAGCTGTTGATTCCAAAGGTCAGTTCTCAGTCCTCAGGGCTTTATCTGTCAGCATCCTTTAGTGCAGCTGATCTCTCCCTGCTCTTCAAGCACTCTTCCTTCCTTCCCTTCCTGGGCAGCCATCTTCCATGTGCTGAGGGCACCTTCCCTCTTGAGTTCATTTATGCCTCTTGATTATATGAAATGTCTTAACTTCCACTCACACATGATTCACTCTCCGGCTTCTTCTAATCTCACTTGCTATTTCAGAGAATTTTCATTCTATATCATGGGCTTAAATAAGCTAATGACTCAATTTTCACTCTTCAGCCTGGACTTTCTGTTCTGAGGGGAGATTTCTATGTTGGAATTTCCACTTATCTGTATCCAGTTAGCTCCCTGACTGCTGTTTGGCTTTGAGTGGATCTGCTGTTTGAAATTTTTCCTATAATTAGCACTTATTCAGTATCTCACTACATATATATCATGATATGTTTTAAAATATTTATTATTTGTTGCTAAGAATGCAATGTAGCCATCTCTTCTTTAGTTCTCTACAGTAACAGATTAGAACACAATTCAGGTCATGGACCACTCTTTTCAAAATTCACTAAAATCTTTCCATCTAGCAAAAAACAAAAAATAAAGGCCACAATCTCTATAAATATGGTGAAGATTCCGTATTTCCACATGCTTATGTTGCTAGAAGATTCCATATGATTCTGTCGATCCCTTTCCTGTGATCATAAATTTCTGACTCCATTCTAAATCCCTGGTTGTTTCGCAGCCACCAGCCCGTCTCTGGGTTCTTTGTTGTTCATTACTCATAGACTCTCTGTTCAGTAAACAAGTGCCTGAAGAATATACATGTCTACCTCTGTCTACACACATGTAATTTAAGTGTAGTGAGATGGCTTTTTGGAGCTAAAAATGAAAAATATTTAACTATTTCCAAATTGAACAAATAGAACATTTAAGCTCACACCTGGATTTTAGTCACCTTTTCTCCTACCCTAAAGTTGTACAGACACAGAACAATTTTTTTTTATAAAATTGATTGACTATTTTATAAAAGCTAATTTTCATTGAGTTTCTGGAACTAATGCAATATGAAACCAAAGAGATAAAGTCACTGACCTCCAGTACACTCAAAGGGCAATTTAATCTCCTTGCAAACAGTCTCTTGAAAGAAAGGATCCACAACAATGTCTGTAAATATCCAGTGTAATAATTAGGTATATATGACTGAGAAGAGAGAGCTTTTTCCTTTGAAGTCATTAAGACACCTGGTATTGAAAACATTGAAACACAGGAGACCAGAAGTGACTTAGTAGATTCCAGGGGATATTGTTTAGGGTCCTCGACTTTAATTGGGGACAGGGTCTTAAATTTCCCCCCATTCTACCAACTAATCCATTTTTCATTAAAGTTTAAAGAACCTGTTTGCAATTGAAGTGCTATTGATTTTGAAACCATGGTCCATGTAGAAATTGTTTCATTTATGTTGTTTCCTGTATTTGCATTGGGACATAGAAAAAAAAAAAAAAAAAAAAAAAAAAAAT